>VZTA01026798.1:230429-247872 GCA_013398855.1 Mohoua ochrocephala
ATTCCCTCGGATCCTGTCACTGGTCACCACAGAGAAGAGATCAGTGCCTGCCCCTCCTCTTCCCCTCACAAGGAAGCTGTAACTGCAATGAGGTCTCCCCTCAGTCTCCTCTTCTCCAGCCTGAACAGAACAAGTGACATCAGCCTCTCCTCACACGGCTTCCCCTCGAGGCCCTTCACCATCTTTGTTGCCCTCCTTTGGACACTCCCTAACAGTTTAATGTTTTATCTTGTGGCACCCAAACCTGCCCCCAGCAATGGAGGTGAGGCTGCCCCAGAGCAGAGCAGAGCGGGACAATCCCCTCCCTTGCCCGGCTGGCCATGCTGTGCCTGATGCCCCCCAGGACACGCTTGGCCCTCCTGGCTGCCAGGGCACTGCTGGCTCAGACTCAACTTGCCACTGACCAGGACCCTCAGGTCCCTTTCCACCAAGTGCTTTCCAGCATCTCATTCCTGAGTTTGTACACCCAGGGTTGCTCCATCCCAGGTGCAGAATCCAGCACTTTCCCTTGTTGAACTTCATCTGGTTGGTGATTGCCCAGCCCTCTAACTTGCCAAAGTCTCTCCTCCGATAATACTATCATCACATAGAATCACAGGATAATTCAAGTTAGAGGAGATCTCAAGTCCAATATCTTGCTTAAAGCAGGACGAACCTTGTGGGTCCATTCAATCTGACCTCAAAATCCTCAAGGATGGGGAGTATATAACCTCCTCTGGAAAATGTTTCAGTATCTTGAGTTTCCTTGATGTGAAAAGGTTTCTCCTCACCCATACTGTGAACTTCTCTTGTTTCAACTTCTGCTTGTTGACTGTCACTCTCCCACACTGTGCCACTGAGAAGTGCCAGTCTCTGTCTTCTTTGACTTTGTCCCAGGTAGGGGAATGCTGCTATTAGGGGCCTCCAACAGAGTCTCCCCCCTTCCTAGGCTAAGCAAACCCTACACTCCCAGACTCTCTCCGCTGGGTAAGTGCTCTAGCCCCCTACTGTGGTCCTCCGCTAAACCCACACCAGTTTACGACTGTCCTTCTTGTTTGCAAGGGCCCCAAACCGAACACAGCACCCAAATGTGGTCTAACAGGTGCTGAATGTATGGGAATAATCACTTCCCTCCACCTCCTCACTGCACTCCTGTTGTATAGCCCAGGATGCTGCTGGCCTCCCTTGCTGCCAGGACAGATTGTTGGATCCTGCTCAACCTGATGTCCATGAGCCTTCCAGGCACCTTCCACAGAGCTGCTCCAGACTGTGGTCCTCATGGGGTCCCTCCTTCCCTGGTGCAGGGTTTGGCATTTGTCCTTGATGAATTTCTATTAACTTCATTATGACAGATAATTCCATGAATGATTCTTAAACAGGAGCTTAACGCTTTCATCCTTTCTGTTCTACTCTACTACTGCAGACTCATTTTACTACAATTTAGCTTAAAGAGAAGGATCACATAATTCAGGATAAATGTAAAATCTGATTTAAAAAAGAGAGATAAAGAAGTCTGTCCTGTTTGTCATGCAGAATTTCTTTTTCACTGTGTTCCACTTGACATGTATACTTTTACATTTGCTGCTGTAACTACTTTGGCTTTGACAGACCCAGAATTACAGAAGCATTATACTAAAAAAAGCCCCAACTTTTTGTTTCTTGAGCTAGTCTGATAAGCCATGAGTCACAGTACTTTCTATGTGCACACACTTTCAACAATTTCAATATTAAGCCTTAGCTATGATAATCATTAAGTTATTTACTTTAAGCCAATTTTATATTAATAGTAATAAGTACTCTGCGGGTAAAGTGAACATTAGTTGGCAACAGGTATCTTGAAAAGGATTTGTACGTGAGGGATGCAAGTTTGACAAGTTAATTAACAGCAGTTTCTTTAAGTTTCAATTAATTGCATGTATCAGAGGATCTCAAGGAATTTTTTGTTCCATTGCAAAAATAATTTATTTCTGGCCAACTGCTGCCTGTGAAATTTCAGAAATAATACTGTAATTTTCAAAAAAAAGACACTCTAAATTACAAAACTGAACGTAGGGTATAAGCCCTATAAGGATGCTTTTCTCTGTCCTTTCAAGGAGACTGTGCAATCCAAAGCGGCCACATAAATACTTAAACTTTTTAAAAAGAAATGCAAAAGCTTCAGGATTGAATTATCAAAGCTAGATATTACAGGCTGTTGAACAAAGGAAACTTATTTTCATTTTTAAAGCTTTGGGGGTTTGGTTGGGGTTTTTTTGCTACATTTCACTAGCATTGTGATTTTTTCTTTTTTTTTTTTGACTATTTATTGCCTTTTATTTAAGAACATTCACCCTGGAGATAAAAATAAAATCAAGAAACATTGTCATTACAAATCTCACAAGAAAATTAAGACAAATTTCAGTGGAAGCTACCTTTGTTTTTCTGAGTATCTATTCAATATTAGATCTGCTTCCCTGCTCACCTTTTCTTTACATCTCCCTCACAAACAATTAGACATCACAGACCTCATCATCAGGGATTATACAGCAGTTATTTGGTTGAACTAGAATAGTCGTAGTCCCCACATATAACAAAACATTTTTATGGTGGGCTGACCTTGCCCTGCTGCCGGATGCCCACCCAGCAGCTGTCTTACTCCCCTCCCTCAGCAGGACAGGGGGAGAAAATTAGAAAGGGTGAAGACAGGGAGATCAGCCACCAATTACTGCCACAGGAAAAACACTCAGCTTGGGGAAAATTAATTTAATTTATTGACAATTAAGGCGAGAATAAGATGTCGAGAAACAAAGACAAAAGTAAAACCATCTTCTCCTCACTTCTCCCTTCCTTCCAGGCTTACCTTCACCCCTGACTACTTCACCTCCTCCTTGCCAAGCAGTGTAGGGGATGGGGAATGGGGTCTGTGGTCAGTCCATAACAGCTCCTCTCTGCTGCTCCTTCCTCCTCATGCTGTTCCCTGCTCCAGCCTGGGTCCTCTTCATGGGCTGCAGATCTTCATGAACTGCTCCAGTTTGGGCCCTTCACCTGTGCTGCAGTTCCTTCGGGATAAGACTGCTGCAGCATGGGGTCCTCCATGAGCTGCAGTGTGCATTTCTGCTCCCCTGTGGGCTGAAGGGGCTCAATCTCCATCACGCTGGTTTTCTCTAAGAACTGAAGGGGAGTCTCTGCTGGGGCACCCGGAGCATCTCCCCCCTCCTGCTGCTCTTGCCTCAGGGCTCTCAGGACTGTTTCTCTCATATTTGTCCTCGCCCCTCACCGCCAGGCAGAATTTTGCCCTTTCTTACACACATTATTTCTGAAGAATCACCACACTGGCTGCAGGGCTCAGCCAAGGCCTGTGGTGGGGCCATGGGATCTGTCTGGAATGGGCTGTTTCCAGCAAAGGGCAGCCTTGGCTGCTTATCACAGAGATCCCTGCAACACCCCCTGCCAGCACCTGGGCACCCACACCCGGTACAGCATGGCCCAGACAGAACCAAACTCTTTGGTCACCCTCTGGTGCCTTGTGGTGTCTAGGGTGGCTGACTCACCCTGGTCATTCAGAGGGGTCTCTTTTTCCATCTTTCCAGTGCAGCCCACCTTTAGGGGGAAATCTAGAACCATAAAGACATTACCAATCTTGACACGTCTGTCCTCACCTGTTACAGCCAGAAACATTAGACACCCTGTTCTTCCACTGTCTCAGGTCCAAATACTGATTCCCACACGCCAACAGATGCTTGCTCACCTGCAGAAGCTGTCTCCTGGGATTATTTTCCTGTACAGACAAGTTAGGCACGTGGAAATTATACGGTTGAAGCCAGAATTTGTCTGTGGTGCTGGTGCTAGCAAGTCTTCTTCAATAGTCCTGCCACAGGATACTTAATGTCAAGAAGTAAGAGAAACTCTTAAGTTCCTACCTCAATGCTTACATTTCAACAGTGAAAAATAATATTTAGGCCTGGATTGGTCTCAGTTAAATCAGTATAAGTACAGAGAATCTACAGTGGCTTTATTAGTGCCGCTTCACACTCACAGAAGTATACCTAAGGATAAGAGTTTTGTACAGGAACCATAATACTGATTGAATGTCCTGGAAGCACAGGACACTGCATGTCCATGTACTTACATTTTAAAAATCCTACTGAAAAAAATTATTTGAAAAATACAAGAAAAATTTTAGCTACACGTTAAAATTTTAATCTCTCTTTTCAACTAACATAAGAAAAAGTGAATTCTGCATTGTCAGCACTCTGTCTGTTGTAACCAATGAAATGAAAATGAGAAGCAAGGAAATATTTTAACTTGACCTTCTAAAGAAGTTTAACCCAGTGAGATCATCTAGGGCAGAGGATAACCTGCCATGAGAGGTCCTATCACTGAAGCACTGTATGTACAGGATGAGGAGACAAGTAATTAAGGAGAACTGTGTGGCGGCCCGTGCAAGTTCTCTTCCAGCAGCACAGAGGGAATCCCGGGTCATCAAAAGATAATTTTTCTTTGATATTCTGATGTGTAATCTGTTATGCCCAAATGTAACACCACGTTTCATTAGCCAAAGAAAATACATTCCACGCTGGAATCGAATACAACGATTGAACAGCTTTAGATGTTCAGTAAATTGACAACTGTGCACCACAATTCTGGTATGTCAAACCCCAAGCTACATAAAACTGCAATATTTATCTCCAAAACCATAACTGTCTAAACATTTACATCAAGTTTCTTCCATAAAACACACATTGAAAGTTTAGAAATGTTGACTGAATCATTTCCTGTGACTCAGTGATTTGCTATTGCATCTGTGCAGAACACCAGGAGAGCTGTTTTTAGCTTGACAATTTTACAATTCACTGGAATGTTAATGGCCTCTTAAATTTCATATAAAACAGCTTCTTATCGTGTCCTTAATCTCTTATCAGATATTATCTAGACTAAAAAAAACTCAAGGCCAGATTATAACCATGGAGAGAAGAAGCAAGAAAACTCTCCCATGCAGCCAATCTCAGATTTAAGATTAGCAAGACTGTGTGCCAGCTATTTCCTGCAATTGATCAGATATCTAGAGAATCATTACACTGTTCCCCTGACATATATTACCCAGCATACATGACAAGAAGGGGGAGGATGCTGCTGCAGCTAGAAGTTGTAAACTTGCTCCTAGTAGCTGCCAAAAGTAGTTTATCATGCCCTGGGGTCACCCTTAGAGCAGTCCATAGACACACAATCTGTGGCAACCGTCTCTTCAAAGCAATTATAACACGGTGAAATCCAACCAATCTAAAGGTGGTTTGAAATGGGGCAAATCCCACATTTGTCCTTAAATCCCATGGGATATTTTCTGTGGCTTTGTAGTAAGGAACCTGTACTTTTTTAACAGGTTTCACATCCCCCACTAACATACTCCATAACCATAGAAATTTTAAAAACTCAGTGCATGTCTTTATAAAACCCTTATGAAAAGAGTGAAACTGAATACCCACACTGTGCTGGCACAGGGACAGAGTAAACAAACTGGAAAGAGAGAAAGAAAGAGCGAGAGATCCTTTTCCTCACCCTCCCTTTCCAACCCTTCTACTCACTCGAAGTTTAAAGGAAGCTTTAAAAGTAGGTTAAAAAATATCGTCAACTTGATTTCTTTTCATTTACACTTCTCCATTAACACCTTTCTAAAGACACTCGGGTTTTAGAAGGCACTGTTTGTATTAGGAGAAGCCCTTGCTGCAGGATTGCTTAAAGCAGACAGGATCGAGCAATCTGCGTGGCTTTTGTTGAGCCTGCCTTTTAGAGCAAGTATCTTTGAGGCACAGCCCACCGAGAAGAACAGCTTCTCACAGGAAACAGAAGAAACTACTGTGTGCTCGAGACAAATGGGATTTTCCCCAGACAAGAAAGAGGTAATAAACATCTCAATACAAAATTAGTAAAGAAATATGAAAGTTTGTGGGTTGATCTTTGCTTTTACGAAGACAAAGGATAAAAACATCCATGGTAAAGGACCTACAAATTCCTCTAGAGCAGATTTCAGATGCAAATAAAAAATTTAAATTAATTCTCTGATATATGCCTGCAAACCAGCCAACATGACAAGAATGTGTGAGGAATGGCAGAAATGTGGATCCCAGTCATTCTCTGTCACACCACACTGACAGACTAAAGCAGCATAACTGCTGGAACACGTCACATTCCCATTCCCCCCTTTTTCTCACACTCCTCATTTTCCACGTGCACCTTATACCTGCCTTTCCCATTCTTCATCTCCAGTTATCGTTCTGTGTGGCCCCATCTTTCTTCCCCTTCGCCTGACACGAGGGTCTTTGACTCTGCAGGGCACACATTCACTGCCCCCAGGTCCAAGTGCTCTAGCCCCTCCCCTGCCAGGGGGTCTGCCTGCCCCCATCCCTTCCTGCTGCCAGCTCTTTCCGTGTCCACTGGTAATCATAAGTAACAACGATTTAAAGACAAAAACTCCGGAGTCTAGTCCCATCCAAGCATAGTTTGGAGTTGGCATGTGGTGAGAAAAGGAACCCTGAAATACCTACATCAAAGCTGTATGCAAAACACTACCTAGGGCCAAGACAAAGGTGCATGGCCAAAGGTCTGAGCTGGCTGCAAAGGGATGTTCTTCTGAACACTTTTTTTTTTTTAATCTCTCTTTTTTCACTTAATGTCATGATAGAGAGAACCACTCCCTGATATACATTTTAGATATTCTAAAGTTTAAATGTAGGATCCTTGAATCGCTAACGCTTACACCGCTAAGAAGAGTACTGCTCACAGGGTTAAAAAGAGGTCTAATTGTTCTTGCATTTTATTTTTATTCAACTAATACAATTTTTAAAAGAACTAAGCACCTAGGTAGTCTAACACTTCCAAATGCAAAACCTCGTTTTTCCCAAGCTTCCATTACAGAGAGAAGGTTCTTCGGTGGTAAAGAAAAGTCTACAGTCATCAGTGAAAGGGCCAGGTTTATTCTGGCCAACTGAGTGTTGAAGTTGCCAGTCATTCAAGTCAGTTTGTTCACTGAAAAGAAGAATTCAGACTCATGAAAATATATTACTTGACTTTGCCCTTCCCAGAGAGCTCTGAACCACATAAAATTCTCTCCGTCCCTAATTATTTTGTCTGAATTTAGGAGAATGATCCTATATTTAGCTGTTAGTGTATAATCCTCATGAGTCTGAGGCTAAAATTGTTGGTGGATATTTGACCTGCCTTTCCCTATTAGTCATTGCTTCTAAAGACCATTGTATTTATGGCCCATCTCTTCTTGCTCTAATCTGAATGTCCACAGGAACAAAGCACTGGGTAAAGCAGTGAAGCTTACTCCACATTTTAAATCGGAGTTCTATATGCTTGACATTCAGTATTTTGTTGCTGTTTGACTTCTACTTACCTATTTTTCCCTTAGCTGGAGATTGTATTAGATGTCAAATGATTCATGTGAAAAAAAAATACAGAAGACATGGAACATACCTCCTGAAACAAGAGAAGACCAACATCTAGCTCATGGAATTCAGCAAGTTCAGAAAAAATCAGGCACGCGCAAAGCTAAAAATGCAGTTTATCTGTCAGTTTCTCATGCAAGTGAAAAGAAAAGGGGGAAATGGCATTTGCAAAAATTAATAAGGAAAACTTCAATTTTAATTGGAAAAATTGTTTTAAGTGGCATAAAGCCACAGCATAAGTTCAATGGGTAGATAAAGCCAATAAATGTCTCCTTGCAGCTGAAAGTATGAAGTCTGTCTGCCCTTTTCTTCTCTTCCTCCTTCTCTTTCTGTGCCCCAGCTCCTGTCTTTCTCCTCCCCTTCTGAAAGTCACCATAGTCCCCTGTCACCTTTTATGGCTGAAATTTCAGAAGGCTACCCACAACAGAGATGGCACAAATGGTCTTCCATTTAAGTGAATTAAATCAGTTTCTGGAGAAATACAAGTGTCAGAGAAAGCACCAAGTGTAGAGGATCTCATCTCTTTGGTAGTGGTGAGCTGGTGTGCCTGCTCATTCTGTCTCATCCCTTAAAAAGATACTGCTTGAGAGGATGTGTCTGTGTCTTTGTCCCACACATTCCACACCTGGTCTAGATCCACAATTTATCTCAGTGATGCACTAGCTGTCCTGGAATTCCATCAAAAGTCGCTTATTTACTCAGGAATCAGACTTCCTTCTAGGGCTTCAGAGCACTCCATTTTGCTTTTCTAGGTGTTTTAGCATTTACTCTGTAATTCAGTTGATCTGCTTTTAATAACAAGGACGGAAAAGCTTCTGTCTAGGGTTCAGAAGCTCTTCTGATTTTAGAGTAACAAGAACCATCTGCACTGAGTCCCAAAACATTACCCTCCAAAGAAGCTTCAGCCCAATATTCATCCTGACTTCATGGCTGAGCAGATGCACAAAATTCTTCAGCTACCTCTCAGCTCAGAAAGGGTTCTACACTCAGCTCCATGTTTGCAAAAGAGATCTGGAAAAAATGTTCTTTGTCTGAAAGTTATTGTTCCTTGGGGGTGGTAGAGCATGCTCCTTCTGCATGACAGAATAGACTCCAAGGCCCCCCATGGCACACAGCAGCTTCCAGGGAATCTGTGATAGGCCAATACCCCCCATAAGCCTCTAAACCATCCACAATCCCCGACAGCCACCATGTCAAATGACAATAGTGCAGAATCCCCAAAAGAGTTTCAGTCTTCTGACAATGAATTAAGAACTTTATTACAATAAGTAGACTAGAATTCCCCTTAAGAAGGCATTCCCAAAGTACGGTGCAGCAGGCCAGGCTAAACGCTCTAAGGCTGGCCTGCAAAAGTCTGTGAGAACACTGTTTTCAACAGCGTCTCTTTCAAAGGTTTGATGAGACAGCCCAGTGGTGGTACCAGAGAAAGAATGAGGCCAACAAGCATCCATCCATCAGAAACCTTGGCAACTACCAACTTAAAACGCTTTTCCCCCCATCTTTTCCCGGCAGTTTTTTCAGACCCCTTCTGCCTGCTATCCCTCTACAGATTTAAAGCTCCAGCACACCCTTACCAGGATTCCCCTCCTCCATCAAGGCTCTGGCTCTTCTGAGGAGCAGCAGCTTCCAGAGCCACACCAACGCTCAGCCTGATGACTACCCTGCTGAGGTGGGCATCCCTGACTAGAGAAAAACTCTGCCTTTTCCGTTCTTTTGGGTATCAATTGTCACCAATGTGGGCTTCCTTCATGAGACCTTTTGCTACAGCTACAGCATGACTAACCTTAGCCTTGGCAGCACACCACAGCTCAGTAAAGTTTACATACTTCACTTGAAGGCAGTCACATACAGGCTGTCTAGAGATGGTGATGTCAACAGGTATTGCCCAACATTTTCCCTACTTAGTTTTTTTGCCACTAGATTGCCTGATTTCATCTTGCGCAAGATTTCTGTGGTTAAGAAAGAGAATGATGGATTTTTGACACCTACAAGTCTCCTGTCATTTACAAGAGGGCACTTGAAATTAAAGTGGTGGTGTTCCCCCGCTGCTGACTATGCAGCAGGCCTGACTATGTGACTGTCCTTTAACCAAGAGGAGTTCACACCAAACAATGCTGCTACAGATGTCCGTCCTGCCCTCTCTTACCAGTCTGCTCCCTCACGGAAGGAGTGACCAGGATGCTCTGCGCTTGAAATCACACTGTGGTTTCCGCAATGCCTGGATCATTACCTAAGAAACTGCTCTTAATCATGGCCATTCCTTCCAAGTACCAAAAGAGAAAAGATGCCTTTCCAAGACACATTCATTGTGGTTTTAGGACAGAAGAAGTGTTTCTACAAATTTGGATCAGCCAGTAGTTGCGACGCAGGTAGGTCACGGAAAGGCAGTGCCATTCAGCAGATGGTACTCGGGCTTGAGGGTACGTCTCACAGTCGGTATTGCTCTAACCTCTGCTCTCAACCCGGCCTTCACTTATGGACAAGCCCAAAAACTACTCACATAAAGGTTATATTTCTTCCTACCTCACGATGCTGTATTTTCTACCCATTTCTGTACTGCAACCAATACGGGGACTCTTTACATAATTGATTCACTCATCAAAAGAAAAAAATGTGATTATGGAATTACAAATGCTTTGTGAGGTGTCTGACAGGATATATAGGATCTTTGATGCTCATTTCGGGTATTTTTTGAGATGGGGATACAATAGGTTATATCTTTTGTGCAACAACTACCATCAAATTTAGATGTAAGTTTGATGCCTGTTTCACAGTTTTACAGGTTCCATAATCCATGTCATTGACATCTCTAAAAGAAATAACTTTCTAAAACTCCTTCCTGGATGCGCAGATGGAGAACACACCACCTTCTAATGTCTTCTTGGTCAATACAACACTTAAATCTGACCTTGGCCGTATCTCCAAGTCTATCCTGTTTAGAAGCAGAACAAAGCAAAGCTGCTCCTCAAGTTAGAACTAGAATTTGTTTTGCTATTTCTCTGAGAATTACCATCATACCCAAAATTAGACTTGCTGTCTACTACACTTCCTTACTCATTAGAGATTTTGCCCTAGTACTCTTAAAATACGATCAGGGACACATTAGAAACTTCACAAACTAGGAAAACTAGGGACAAATCATGTATTGAGAAGATAAATCATTGAATGAGGTTTGAAACATCAAAAAGCTTTAGCTTTTCTTAACAGATAGAGTTTCCTATCCTTTCCCTGTGCTTGGCACCGCTATATTCACCTTTCTGCCTTTTCCTGTACTCGCCAGGACATTTCTTTGCAGACACAGGCAGGAAAACTGTCATCAAGAAGCAAGAACAATGTGAAGTGCTTGCCCTATATTCTGTGAATTGTCAATAATTTCAAAGAATGTCATTGTTGAAAACTACTCCACTGGAGGTCCTGAACACCCTTAAAACAGCCTCTTTCCCTAGCACAGCACAGGCGTCCTATCACTACTGTTCTGGAGATATTAGTCACAGTAGAAGTGTTCATCAGTGTAGACAACAGTAGAGAACAGAGAAGCAGAAGCAGTTGCATCTGGTGTGGTAAACACTGGGGAGAAACATGTACATAATTTGTTTTATCTGGATGATATGATTGTTGTAACCAAAAGCGCAGGACAATCTCTAGCTGCAAACAAGCACAGCATGGTTAATATCAGAGAAACTATGCCACGTGTGTATTTTTCTTTATTTACTAGACCCATTACCACAAATAAAAATGACACCTGCTGATAGCTCCTCATTGCTTCAAAATCCCCTTCAACTTGCACAGAGCATGACACCATAAACCCTATCTACCTTGAGCCACACTAATCTTGTCATCATAGTACTCGTCCTTTCTCCTTACCTGATAAATATTAAAGTACAGTTTCTTCTTTGTTCTCTTGTTTGCTAGCTTTATAACCTTTCATTTATAGCTGAGGACTAAGTTTAAATATGCGACACAGAGACATCAACAGTTTCATTGTACTTTTGCCTTTGAAATACAAAGTTGATTCAAAATAGTCTCTTTATACTAAAATGATTCTGAAATCCCCTTCTATCCTCGACAAGGTATAACCTTTTCTGCAAGTGTTATGCAGTATATATATTTATATATATATCTCATGACAGTTTTACAATGTATTTTGAAAAGAAAAAATATATATATACATATTAATGAGTCCAACAGTATGCAGAAATAAGAAAAATAGTCTGTAAACTACGGTCATTCTAAGGTACACCATTCTCCTAGTCAAGAGTCTTGATGTGCCAAGGCCACTCCATTTGCTGAGCTAAACAAGTAAAGATATATACAATTGTCTTTAAGCAGGTACAAAGCTTTCCTTTTCAGAATACTCATATTCCCCACAGGCTCCTCCCACAGATATCGCAACAAGTCTGTTGGAGATTACAACTAATTCAAGGTGTAAAATACTTCTCACTTCCTTCTCTGAGTCTCTCTTTACAAATTGCAAAACAAAACCAATACACGGTCAACCACGGATTAAGACACTTTTTAAATATTTGCACTCAGCAAGTAAAAACAAATACCTGTCCTACTTACTCTAATACATTTATTATGAGCAGTCTACACTATTAAAAAACCCCTCTGACTTAACATTTTAAATTATTTACCTGTCTAGAGCAACATTACTGAGAAACCACAAAAATACTCACCTATATAACTTTTTTTTTATTTCTGTAGACACCTAAAGATTTCAGTAAAGGGTGTGATGTTTTAAGCAAAACTATCAGGAAGCACCAAGATACCAATCTGGCATTACACTGGCACAGCTTATAGTTAAAATATAGCATTGTACTAGTAATAACTGTGTTTGGAGAAGGGGAAGTTGTATTTGTTCTCCCATACTGACATAAATTGGAGCAGTACCACTCTGAGTAAGAACAGGCTCTTCTGCATGCGTGTATCCTTTCAGACCCAGCTGCGTAGGATGAAGTTGCTACCACTCCTGGTTGCTCCTCACAGACCGTCAAGGGCAGGTTAGCCCTTGCAGAGCCCCACTAACAAAAGAGACCTTTGGAGCCCTTGGTCACTCACATCAGTCCAGTCTGCAGGTTATCAGCTGTTTTAATCAAACCTTCCAGATGGGCCCGTAGTGGATAAAGTAAGCGCGAGTATTTCCATTACAAGAGTTACCAGGGTGATACTCTTCAGCAGCAAGATGGGTAATGAATTAAGAGATGGTATTTTAACATCCCCAGCCAGTCCAGCTATTTGCAAAGTCAGCAGCTGCCAACACACAGAGAAGTGACTGTGACTCAGAAGAAAACAATTCCTGGTGGGATCCAGTATTTAGCCCTGTTCAGCCTTCAAGGCTTCCCCTCCAGGGTGAACCTCTAAGGTCTAAAGATAGCGACTGTTAACCTCACACCTACATACTTCCTCAAAGATAGGTAGTAACCCCTGCCATAAATATACAGATACATATAAATCACCGTTTGCATCACTGATGGAAATCTGGCTTCTGACTCCAACAGTGGCTCCATCTTCTTCGAAGGACTGAGACACACCCACATGTCCTCAGATAATGGTCTGAAATATAAGAAGGTGCCAGGGAAAGCTTGACTATTCCATTATTGTGCAATTGGATTGCGGCAACCCAGTAGGAAAGTGATGTCATATGCAAACAGGTAAGAAATCATTCAGTTACATCAGTGATGCCTTTACCTAAAGGCAAAACTACCATCATCTTTGAGTTTCAAGGTTTCAAAAAAATATTTAGTCAAACTTCTTCTCCAGTCAAATGTACAGCCCTGTTGTTTGGTTTGAAACGTTAGTAGCTTATATGATGTCATTTAAATTCTCTGCTGTGTGTCTACAGAATTGAAATACCACTAACACTAAAGTGTCAGCTCCAGAAGTAGAGAAGTTCATTAAGTGAAACTTATTTTTTATAAGTTGCTCTGATACACTGGTTTTACATCTCTGCCATTGTGTTTTTAAACGAACGACTCTCCCCCTAGGCACGTAATATCACGGCACTCATTGCTACTGATGGCCAATCTCACAGAGAGCTTTTGAGAGTGAGTATAGGGAAACATTACATTGCAAGACTTAATACCGTGAGTTTAAAAAGACAGTTTTTACCAAATCCTGTAGTAACAAAGCAAGTGACAGAAACAAGGTAAATTTCGACTGGAAGTAAGGAAGAAATATGAGGGTGGTGAGGCACTGGGACATGCTGCCCAGAGAAGCTGTGGATGCCCCATCCCTGGAAGTGTTCAACGCCAGGTGGGACAGAGATTTAAGCAACCTGTTCTAGTGAAGGATGTACCTCCCCATGGCAGAGGGGGGTTGGACTACATGGTTTTTAAAGGTCCCTTCCAGCTCATACCGTTCTATAGTTCTGTGATTCCATGATTCTATGAAAAGCAGAACACTTGCATTGACATATTCTGGTGACTTTGTCCAGACCATGATGATCTTTTTGCACAGCTCTGCTTAAGAAGTAATTTTTTTTTCTTATTTTAAGTGATAATCTTGATGTTGAATGAACTGTTCTAACCAAAACTTATGGTACTGACATAGATCCTGAGTCACTGATGCAGGTCATGCTTTGAATGCTTGCCTTGAACCACCAGTCAGTGGTACTCAATGAACATCAGGTCACTCCTTAGCTCAAAATCATCAGACGAAAAACTGCACTTAGGTTGCAGACAAGATTGAATCTCTTCCTTGAGACCAAGGCCCCAAACCCTCATCTTCCTCCAAAATTTAAATGTGCTCATAGAGATGAGAAAAAGTCATCGTTGCAGAGCTTATGTCTACATTGTCAGGAAAAGGCGCATAATACATAATGCACAAAATACATGAGATCCTCATTCTACACACTATGTTAAAAAATCTTCAGTTAATAAGTGAACGGAATTGCAATTAAATCCACAGGCTGCTAAGTTTCAACAACTGTATATGCTTTAGGGTCAACAATTTTTCCAATGTTATTGAAATGACAAATATATAAAAATAGATTTTGGTTTCATAATACCACAATCCTGTATTTATAAAATTAAATTAGCATTGCATTGCATTGAAATATCCTTCTTTCCACAACTTCATAAATGTAGTTACCACTCCAAATCAGGCATGTGAAAATGACTTGCTGATGTTTTCTCCAAATTCCTGTCTTCTTCTTCTGGAGTTTTATCTTCCATGTTATACCCAAGTTGACAAAATGTGTTAATGTGTCACCATTATTTATTAAAACATGAGACATTAACTAACAGAAGGTTGCTACTCCCCAGAGCACTGTTTTTCAGAAGTCAGTCAGCAGGTATCTCAGAGATTGCCTTCATCTGAATTAAAGGGATTCTTCAAACTCTTCAAACTTTTCCCACACAATGAGGGTGGAATTAAAGTAATTCCGACATTACGCTAATGTATGCATATCCTCAGGAAAAAGAAAAAAGGACGTGCCAATTTTAATGCTCCAACATGATACTGTTTTTCTGCTTTTAACTGGTTATTTGGTGAATTGAAACAATGACTGCCAGTGGTTCAATATATTTCATATGTATTACACCAAAGTCTACGGTCTACTGTCATATTATAGTAGAAACATAAATACATCAATTTCTGTTGGTGAAACTTGGTTTCAAACAAATGTCTTTGATTATTGGCACACAGAGTTATTTGTTCACTATTTCATTTTTTCCCCAAAAAGCTTTATTTAATTATACTTCAATATGGTCCTTAAAACTTCAAACATACTACAAAAAGTAGCACTGTGGAAAAAGAAATTAGCTTCTTACTAGCTCTATTTTATTACATTTCAAATCCAGAACCATAACTTTTTACTCCACCATATGGATATCACAGCAAACAACAAACATATCACTGGAATGTAACAATTACTGCTCAGCAGCTGAGCAGCAGTAACTGACCCCACATGTGCTTTTAACAAAATCAGATCCATTATTTTGAACACTGGTGAGGATATACACTAGGCTCTTCCCATAGCCCCAACAAAGCAGTTCTGTTTTTCCAAAATAAAAATTTGCTGTAAGACAGCAGTCTAGATTCTGCATTTCTTCCTGAATGATCAGCAAAATGATGTTCTAAGCTTCACTTCATGTATTTACTGAAAATTATTGAAGACTGTGTCTTCAGCACCACTAAGGGCCTATAGAAAAATTATGGGGTTAGATTAATGTTTAAAATGTTCTGCAATTCCTTTACTGCGGAGACAGAATAAAATGTGTGGTGAACGTCATCTGATCCTCGGATCTCAGGCTGCAGCGGGAAGTCTCATCCTTGTCACACATAGACAGAAATCCCCTGATTTGGGGCACTCCAGAGACCCAGCAAGTATGGAAACAAAGGATGCCAAGCTTGGAGAATCACTTTTTGATTGTAGGGAAAGAGTAAGTTTTGCCATGAGCCGGTGTTTGCTACAGCTAAGTGGTAGGTTTATCTTACAGCAACCTACGGGCTATGTTTTAGTAATTGCAAAGTATTTTTTAAACTCTATTATCCAAGAAGAAAACCACTCAAGTGTCACCAGCACTTCCAGGACTGCACTGAATGAAAACACCACAGAGAGATAGAGGCTCAACGACAGTGCAGATCCATACATCCCTGGATTACTGTGTGCTCACCTCCACCTGTGGCAAAGAGGAGAGAGCTTGTCTCACATTTTGATTTTAGTTTCTGTGTAAACTGGCCACCTTTTAAATGAACTTACAGATTCAGCAATAGCGATTAAGGCTGTACAAATCAATCCAGGAAGAAACTTAGTGGGGGAGCTCCACCTAGCTGGCAAAATTTCTCAATTTGGCCCAGTTTAGTTTCACACATGGTGAGCCTACTTCACTAGGCAAGTTGTTACCATACAGCAGCTCCCTGCAGAAACCACAAAGCCAGACGGGTATCCTCCAAATGCAGAGTCAGGACATCACACTATTAACATGTGAGTCCCGAAGCAGAAGGCCCCTTTTCCAGAGACCCTGTTTAGCAGAGTATCAGGGGAAAACAATTCTGCTGAAAACACTCCTCCTCTACCCTCCAGTTCTCTTGGTTCCCCCTCAGAACAGAGGAAAAAAGCAAAGGAGCAAGCAGACCAAAGAGAGAGAAATGGATGTTAAGTCCCTATGTCCAAGTGCATGTCACAGCTCTGATCCTTTGCCCCTGCAGAAAGGACACAGCAATTTCATAGTCCTTTGTGCTTCAGATTTAAAAAATAAAAAAAAAAAAAAAGAGTGGAAGAGCTGCATAAGATGGACCAGCAAACCCAAGTTTTACTAAAAAAAAAGACATTTTACAGGTAAGTGCAAAATGCTGTGAGGTTAACAAGCATTCTCATTCTTCAACAGACTGACTACCAGAATAAGCTCTAGGAAAAGGAGCCTGGGTCTTTTCTCATGACCTCTCTACCTTTTGGATTACAATGTAATGCAGTTACATTGTCAGAAGTCACTGCTATCAGGGATGAATGAGGCTCTTTACAAGGCCAGTTTGAACACTAAGCCAGAAACCTGGAGTCAGCTGAATGCTGAATTATGACAGGTTAGGACAAAACCAAAGATGTAAAGGTACTTTTCCCCAAATCATAAACTACCATGTCTGTCACATAACTTTTTACTTCAGTCTGTTTCAGCCTCTGGAAATGACAGATACTGAACATGAAAGATTTTTAACAGCTTGAAGAAGGATCCTAGAAACCAAAGGCCAGTGTGTCTGATCTGCTGACCAAACTAGTAAAAGCCTCTGGTAATTGACTAAATTCTGAAAAAAGAAAAAGGGAAAAACAGCATACAGGAATAGGTCACTTGTTTTAACAATAAAGAATTCATGGAGTAATATTTGAACAGAACAGCAGCTTTCTTACCAACTCATAACTTCCTTAGTATTGCAGAAAGGAAAACTTAAACAGATTCTATTGGTCCAGAATAATTAAATTTGATTGAATATATTGTAACAGCGTAGTAGAAGAGAACTATCTTAGTCAGGCACCAGAAATATGACACTGATTACGTGGATGATTGTGATTAGATTTAATGCTAAGACAGTATCTAAATATT
>VZTA01026800.1:0-13002 GCA_013398855.1 Mohoua ochrocephala
ATAAGGGAGACCCCTCAGTGGGTTTTCCTGCTTTATGACCCGTCAGTGGGTCTTCCCACTTTATTCCAGAATCTTACCTGCTCACAGCAGCTGCCAGTGCCTGTGAAGAACTCACACCAACAATTTACACTCTTTATTAATGGAGAATTGTGACGGGTTAAGACCTGAGGATTGCCAGAGATAGTATCTAACTGCAAAAACTAATTCAAAACAGTATACAGATGAGCTCTGATCCCCAGTGAAAGCACTCAGCACACAAAGTATGATTCTTACCCAATAGGCATCCTTATGGGAAAGAAGACAGGTTGTTGACTGATCGCAGTAGTTAAGATGAAGTCTTCCCTAATTTTTCCCCCATTCTTAACTTACCTTTTTACTATTTTTTTTGTGTTTAGGTGGAGCTTGAGTTACTCTAGTTATACATATTTTTGTTACTGGTTGGTCAATAAAATATAGAGCACATGCCCAGTGAGGGGTGGTCATACCTCGGAGGTGGGTAACTTTGGGATGGAGGTGTGCATTAACGCTACAATTAGGCTGTAAGAAACTTCTATTAGGATGTGAATACAACCTCTCCTTTTCCTCTAATTTTAGCCCCAGCCTTCTTTGCTCATCCATGCAATGGAGCTGGTTATAGCAGCTTTTTTGAGTGTCACACTGATTAATGCTCAAGGAAATGTCGGCATCCATTCTTGTTAGCAAAACTGATGAAGTCATAAATGGAAATTTACCTGAATTATGAAACCCAGCCATATTTAGGATATGTGATGAAAGTGAGGGAGGAGGAGGACGCAATGACTTTCTCCAAAACTTTCAGAAAAATATGACGTATCAAATTCAAGTTGGGAGAAAATGCTTTTCTGATCTTTAAGGAAAACAAAAATACTATGTATAACAACTTTCATTTAAAACGTTGAAATCTGACTTTCTCCTAAATCTTTTCACTGCAATGGATAGTAAGTGACTGGAATAATAAAATTCAATAGCACTCGGGTTTTCACTTGTCTACAGCACTTTAGAAGATATTTTGTGTCTTTTTTCAATATCTTTTCTTTTTTGTGTCTATTTTGAAATATTTTACTACATTTTATGCCAAGAAAGAAAATTTCATTCAGTTTTCAATTAAATTTAGTCTTCTAAGACTATGTGCTAAATAATATGAGAATGGTAGGGAGAAGGCGTCATGAAATACAGTTCCAAATCAAGTGTGTTGGTAGAAGACTGATATTCTGCATTATCTGTATACTCTCAGAATTATAATTGCAGTTGTTAAAAAAGTAACCTTTACTTAATCATGTTTCGAGGAACAATTTATCACTCTTAGGTGATATTATTTGGTCTATGTATTATTTTTGAACACACTGCTGGCTTCGGGCTGTACTTCTGAGAACTACATTAATGGTATGCTATCACCACTTGCATCAGAAACCTCTTAAGTACAGCTATACTCCTATTAAATTATCAGTTTACCAATTTTTTCCAGCTTGGAACAGTTCAATTTGTAATCAACTAACTTTTTTATTAACTCATCATTATATGCATATCAGCACTTCTGGGCCTGGACTTGTTTTCAATTCCACTGTGAAAGGCAGCTGATAGAATTAGTGCAGCCTGGCTTTCAGTTTTTAATCTAGAAGGATTTTTTGTTTTATAGACAGAAGCATCCCTTTTATATTCATATTTAATAATATTTTTCTATAAAATTTTGGTTTCCTGTTGATTTTCATTAAATAGGCTATTATGATGTATTTAGCTTTGTTAAAGTGTTTAAAAGTGAGTTTATGAAGAACTGATTAGAAACTTGCATATCTCTTCCCAAAGCAAAATTTTCACATTAAAATAAAGCTCTCCCAGGTTTAAGAGGGCCATTTCTTAGTTCTCATTAAAGTAAACTGAAATCACACTATTTCTTGCAAAGAAGTTCTGATATCTGATGGATGTAAACTATGACTTTCTTGACCATGTAAAATTCTGTTCAATATTAGTCCAGGAATTTTGTATGCATATCTAAATATACATATATATACATACAACAGTTGCCTACTAGTCAAAGTAATAATCATACTGAAAAGTCAAAACATATTCGACTTCCACTTATTTAAACATATAAATACATTCAAAGTTGGTTTCCACCCCACACACCAAGTGTTGGTGGGGGCAGGGTTGAGGGAAAAAGGTGGAAGAGAATACCTGAGAAAAATTAGATGTTTTTAAAAGTTATCCATTTGAATGTGGAATAAACATGTATCTTGGTTCACTGGGATCTCACCATTAGCAAGAACTATTCTATCTTCCCTTGCAGCGACCTCTGGACAGATCTTTGCCAAAAAACCTAGAGTGACACTCAGCACTGCAACCTGTGAGATATTGATACAGGAGTAGATAATAAAAAAATGTAGTTCTGAGCCACCCGCAATTGGTTTTTTACATACAAAAGATTCCTCTGAAAATTTTTCCATGGAACTAAAGTTACTGTTGCAAATGTTCCTTTCTCTAAAGACAGGAAGTAAGAGGACCATAATGTTAGTCTGTAACTCTGTCAACCTTCAGAATTTGTCCTCAATTCCCTAAACCACAGAGCTGGTTTTTCTGCTAAAATGTGTCAAAAATAACCACATTATTTATGTGTAAAAGAAATATAATCTCAAGATAGAGAAGTTACCTTTTTAAAAGGCCTTCTTGATGACAATTTAGCCATATGCTTGTCTTACTTTCTATTCATAATCATTATTATTTTCATTCATATTACCATACATAAAAAGCACCTACAGGATTTTTTCAAAACTTAGATGACTGAAATAAAATGTACTACTTCTTTCTTCTGAGTTTAAAAAGGGTTTTCTTTGAAAAAAAAAAAAAAAAAGATTTCTACTTGTCTCTAAGCCACAATGAGTACAGAGATAAAATTTACTGAAGCCACAATTAAAATTATTTCACCTCTGTCTGTTCACTAACACTCCTTACTACTATTTCTTTCTGTTAGGGTGAATGTTTAAAGCTCAAGCTTCCCCATGCAAACAAAAAAAGGCCTGTCCCATCCATTTGACACTGTTTTAATATAGGCTAGTTTTGATGGTTGACCGCTTGTTAGATGTTCTGCAATTTAGAATGTTAGCAAACTAATTGGACTTGTCTGAGGAGTAAATGGAAAAAGAACTCATCTAAGCCACGTGGCTTGAACAAAGTTCTTCTCATAAATATTTACCTTCTTATTCAATCTACCATTTCTTAAGAATAGGACTCTCTTCATAGACAGGAAAGAGGACATTCATCTTCTGAGAAGAAAAATTAGTGTCTGTCCAGCTGGCTGCTGAGGTACTCGCTTTGATTTTTATTCATCAGCTCTTCAGTTTTGGTTTTTTTCTTTGTACACAATGATCAATGCCAGATTCCAAAAGCTCTTTCTATAAATTTTCCAAAATGAACTGAATTTCAATTCTGTTTAATGTTTCTATACTATGATACAATCCAATTAAGGATAAGCAATCATATCAAGTCCAGACAAGCTATGAAATTTATACACCTCTGCTGTTAAGAATTTCAGGTTAACATCCACTGTGCTTAGGTTAGGCAGTCATAGTTCAAATTGTGTCAAAGCTGTGCCCTGTAGTGTTCAAAAAAAGGTGGAATACCAGAATGTTTTTTACTATCTAATTATCATAAAATTATTATCTGGAAAGATATTACAACTAAGAATTAAGATAAAAGTCCAGGATTTCTCCTGGGTAAACTCAGTGGCGTATTAGTTAATTCAAAAACAAAACATTACAGAATAGTCTGGCTTCATGTTTCACCAAAGCTACTGAACAGTGAAACTTTTGTTAATTCTTCTGAAATCTAAAATTAAATAAGAGCTCAAGTGGCTATGGTAGGAAGGATTTAGCCAGTGTTTGTTAAGACCAATGCAGTTTTCCAGCAAGAAAGAACATAAAAGCGTGTATGTTAATACATAAAAGAAACAGATTCAGACTCAACAGAACAGTGTTATTAGAAAAAGTTAGGAAAATTAGAAAAATGTTGTTAGAGGTTATGGTAATAACTAAAAATACTATTAGATATTAATTAATATATAATTATTTACAAGGCAAAAATCTAGATATGCATAAACATGTTTGATTCCCTGACAATGTATCATATATTAGTAGTGATTAAAGTGATTGAGTACATATTAAAACTGTCATTGCAAAGGATGAAAATATTAACTTTTACAAATCCTGAGCAATGCACAGTTGGTAAAGTATGGAACTGGAAGGTAACTTTAATAATTTGGAAGAAAATGTGAAAGCAGTGCACAAACAAATGCAGGAAGTGCTGCCTTTCAAGATGGCTTTTGGAGAGATACCATATTCCAGTGGATCACAATTTTTACCAGATGGCAGTCAGAGACCCAAGATCTCTCTTAAAATTCCAGTTAATAAGATACTTATTAACTGGAAGAAAAGGAGAAGTTATGAGTAAAAACTAAGGTAGAAGTATTTAAAAGGAAATATACAAATATTTAACTGCTGACTATTTTACAAATAATAGTTGACCAAATCTGCAAAAAGGTCCTTGAAGATGGAGAGGACTTGAAAAAGGAAGTAATCTCTTTTCATGACAGGAATTTTCACTTTAATAGATTTTAATAAATTATGCAGAAATATATTATGGTTTAGGAATGGTACTCCTCAATTTAGTGTTCTCACTGACGCTCTCCAAACCACACTGCTGCTGTCTTGCTCTCTTCCACCTTCCCTCTCTCTGTGATAGGCTGGAGAGAAGAATTGGAGGCATGAAATGTAATGACCATGGATTGAGATAGGAGCAATTTATTGGAAAAAGCAATGAGGCGAGAAAACCAACAGTAACAGCAACAATACTAACGACAGAGGGTCCAAGAAAAGAAACTGTATTGCTCGCTGTGGAAAGTGCCCCAGCAGGCAATACTGGATGTCTCCCTCTGCCACGCTTCCCCCACAGCTCCCTCTGGCTCCCAACCGACATTACACAAATACTCCCTCCAGCTCCAAACTGGCGTTACTCCACTGCTCCATCCTCTGTGCTTGCTCTACCAGAAGGAATCCCTTCTCCCTGGAAGAGACTCCCTTCCCCTGACCCCTCCTGGCTACCACAAAAATTAACCCTATCTGCATTGGAATCAGGACAAATACCATTAACAATTTCCATTAAGTCTCCAAAGTGATAGAAGTAAGACACATAGCCTAAGTCAAGATTCTTTGCCTAAGATTTTCTCAGCAAGATTAAAAATTTTCATATTAGGAGAAATCACACAAATTTTTCAGGCATCACACAGAACTCTCTATTTCAGTATATATCATCAGCGAATGATGTACCAGAAAGAGTCCAGTGAAAGGGAGGCTGTGTAACTTGTGGAGGAAAAGGTTGCAGAGGAATCTTATCCATGCATTTAGATTCCTGATACAAAAGATGGACCCAGACACCTCTCACTGGTACCTTGTGGCAGGAGAAGATGCAATGGGCAAAGCATGTTCCAATTAAACACGTAAAAGACCACTGTACTGTGAGGTAAAACCCAAGCATGGCTTTCCCAAAGAATTTGTGGAGTCACTGACCTTGAAGATACTCAAAACCCAGCTGAACACAGCCCTTAGCAACATGCTGTAGCTGCAACATTAAGGAAGAAGCCTAGGCTAGATGATCTTACTGATTGACAGCAGGCTGAACATGAGGCAGCATGTGCCCAGGAGGCCAAGAAGGCCAGTGGCAACCTGGCGTAAACCAGCAATGGTGTGGCCAGCAGGACGAGGGAAGTGATTCTTCCCCTGTACTCAGCACTGGTGAGGCTGCCCCTTGAGTTCTGTGTCCAGGTCCGGGGCCCTCAATTTAGGAAGGATGTTGAGGTGCTAGAGCATGTCCAGAGAAGGGCAACAAGGCTGGTGAAGGGTCTGGAGCACAAGTCCTATGAGGAGCAGCTGAGGGAGCTGGGGGTGTTTAGCCTGGGGAAGAGGAGGCTCAGGGGTGGCCTTTTCGCTCTCTGCAACCGCCTGACAGGAGGGTGCAGCCAGGTGGGGGTCAGCCTCTTCTCCCAGGCCACCAGTGAAGGACAGGAGGACACAGTCTAAAGCTGCACCAGGGAAGGCTTAGGCTGGATATTAGGAAGAAGTTCTTCACAGAAAGGGTGATTGGAATGAGATGCCCACACAGGTGGTGGAGTCAGCATCCCTGGAAGTGTTTAAGAAAAGACTGGACATGGCACTCAGTCCGTGGTCTAGTTGACAAGGTAGTGTTGGGTTGTAGGTTGGACTTGACGATCTCAAAGGTCTTTTACAACCTAGTTGATTCTGTGATTATGTGATCTCTAGAGGTTCCTGACAACATCATCTATTCCCTGACTCTATATTATTTTCAATAGAATATGTGTTTTTTAGGCAGCATGAATGTATAGAGCTCACATTCACTTCTAACATGTTAACAAAGGCTAGATGAATGTCCATTATTTTTGTTCATATATATAGGATAATGAATGAAAACTACATCACAAGCCTCTTCAAATACATTGAAAAATATCTTTTCATCAAACAACCTGTGAATACTGCATTGCAATACCTCACAGTATATAAAATATTAAACTATATTGAATTAAAACATAACAACACAGGCTACTACGTTCCACTGCTTAACAAGTATGAGACATGCAAATAAGAATATTTTGTGTGTATGCAGTCGTTTTTAGAATCGCTGATGTGCTGAAGGATAATTATTTTTAAGAAAGGGCAGGAATCATCATGATGCCTTAGGTTTTAACTTTTATATCTTTCAAATCCTGTACTGCCTAGTGTGTAACTCTGAAGTTTCTCGTGGCCTGTTAGCTGCTGTTCTCTCATGTTTCAGGTGGCCACTCAAGGCGTCAATCACATTGGTCATGTATCTCCTATATGACCTATTCTGTCTCACACAGCATGATTTGATATGAAAAATATTGAATTCAGTGTCCTGGAAAGCTTGCATACTGTCTACCAGTGCCAGTAATTTTTCCCTACAACATGTTTTCACTGTCCTAATAATCACAATTACAAGGATACGAGGTTATATGTACAACATATTAACACAGTTTGATATCATCTCCTATTCGCTGCCAGTGATTTGGAAGCCTCTATGAGATCATGTGCACAACTCCCAAGGATACTACATCCTCCCTCCTTAAGGGGAAGCATGTGCTCAACTGCATAACTGCTTTGGGCGTTAAGTCTTCACAATGGCTCCGGTGCAGCTCTGTGCAGAGACCACCAAGGATGTATCCGCTGGAATACATATATTGCATACTACTTGTCTCATGATAACCCCATTTGTGAGAAACTGAAATAATTAACTCTGTATCTGTACACAGCTGTGAAGATTCTAGCTCTAAGCCCTTTTGATAGCTGTAGCTTGGGTGTCCCTAACCAGCCTGCAGACAACAAAAATTCTGTGACTCTCTAGCCCTACCTGAAACACAAGAGGTGAAGAGAGTCTGTTCAGAAGGTCCACTAGTCAGCAGAAACAGCTTTGCTGTCTGGGCAGCATCCAGAGTTTTCACTGAGGAACAAAACCATGTTTAAGAGCAAAAGGGAGAGAAGATCCATATTCAGCTGAATAACAAAATTGTCATTCCTTCTTGGGAGTACCCTAGCTAGTTCTTTCCTAGGCTGTAGGCTTTGAGGGGGAAAAAGCAGTCTAAGAATCATTACCAGAAGCCGTTTGGACAAGACCATGCCAAACTTGACGTTCTTCCCATTGAGTTCTACACAGTCATTCAACAGAATCCCAGCTTGTACATAAAAAATATTTGACTGGGCTATTTAAACTGTATTTTAAAATATTTTTAAATTTATTATTATTTTAAATACATACAAATATGTTCTATTTTTAAAATATCATACTCTAAACGAATAAGTATATAATTGATTAAAAACTAATGGTTTATCTAGAATTATGTTTACACTACTATATTGAAGTTACATGTGTAAGGATATTTGAAAGGATTATTGGTGAAAGGGAGAAACATAGGGTGGAGATATTTACCAAATAAGATGAAAGAAGCATCATCCCCATACTGCTGAAAAGAAAAATTAACTACAGAGTAGAATTTCTGACAGGTGCAGTGCCTGTCAGATCTTTGATATACAGACGTGGAAAAGGGGAAGAGGTAGAAACATGGTAGACTGTATTTTATTCCCAGTTGTAATGGAGCAAAATAGAGACAAACTGTAGAAAATTGTCTAGGAATTTCGTTCTTCTCTTCCCACATCTACTTTTTTCCTAGTTTGTCACATGAAAGAATGATCTAGCCTCTAAAATGATAGAATCACAGAATCAGAGAGTAGTTTGTGATTAGCACTAGATCATCTAGGTCCGACCTCTCTGCCATGGGCAGGAATGTTCACCAGACCAGGTTGCTCAGGGCCCCACCCAGCCTGGCCTTGAACACTTCCAGGAATGAGGCATCCACTACGCCTCTGGACAACCTGTTCCAACGCTTCACCACTCTCACAGTAAAGAATATCTACCCAATATCTAATCTACATCTACTCATCTTAGTTTAATACCATTTCCATCATCCTATCCCTCCCCAGCATCCTTGAAAGCCATTTACAGGATTGTCATAACTCCCCATCCTGATTCCTCTGCATTGACTGAGAATTTCACTTTATTGCAAAATATGTAGGTACATGCTAACCTTATTGTAGCAAAAGACAGTTTTATTATTTTGGAAAGATTTATCTAATTTTTTTTTCCTGTAAAGAATGTGTCTGTTGAACATTCAAAGTCAATGGAAGATTCACTCACTATATCTTGCCATTTTCAGACTTGCCTTTATTGGTTTTGCCTTTTTCCTCCAAAATATATTTCTTCAACACTTTCCTCTTGTAAATAAGTTGAAATCTATCAAAAAGGAACAAGTCATAGGCTTAATTAAAAGAAAAATAAACAAAATCTAGAGAGAAATAGACTCCAGTTTGGAACAGAAATGTAAGACATTTGCTTTATCGGTGTTTTTTCTTTGTCATATTTAGTTTGAAGATGACGTTCTCTCAAGATGGGAGGCCAGTAAAAGAAAATAAAAGAATCTTCAATGAAAAAAGGTCTTCAATACTGCAGATGAAGATATGAGATGGTAATCAAGAAACATGGATCCTAATTTTCTATTTAGTCTTTGAATCATTCTCTGTTGCTGAAACTGCAATTGAAACTGCCTTTTATTAAGCTGACTGTAAATGAAAATGTTCACCTTTTTTCCAAAGAGCTGTTTGTATTAGCAAAATGAGACTCTGTTTTGTATACAAGCTGTAAAACTTTATACATTGAATGATTTAAAATAGAGTAGGCTTTTTGATGTATATTTTGTGGGTTACTCTTTTATTTATATGCATACACATTTAATTCATCTTGACAAAAAGCCGTTCAATTCCTGTTTAACCGGGACATAGGGAAGTAACCCATGGATAAATAAAGAAGCATGGATTAGGGCATGCCCATAAATTAAGTCAGCCTAAATAAAACTGAAGATAAAATTGGGATGGGATCAATGAAATTTTCTAGCCTCCCAAACCCAGTATGGAGACCAAATGGTAAGCTCTGTGGATCAGAGTACACGCCTGCCCAGGGCACCTGCCTGGGTTCAAACCGTTAGTTATCTGCACCCAAAACAGATTTATCTGCAGATAATCAGATGCCAACCGCATTTAATTCTCATTTCTTAGGTCGTCTATTATTAGCAGAATATATACCTAACTCTTTTGATAATAGAAATAAGAAAGTTGATAAATAATATTAGGATAAATTTGGGGTATTCCACTTAAAAGGCATAATTTTCTGTCTCAGTCAGTATGCATATTTACAATTACATATTAAGGACTCCAGAGGATTTTAGGTCCTACCAGAATAATTGAATGCCAAACATCTGCCAACAATCAAATCTGCTAGAAAACCTTTTCAATAGCCCAGGAGTAGAAGAAGGTAAGATAATACTGTAATAGCAAGTCTAGTCTCAGAGACAGGAAAGGGAATAGAGAGGCAACAACCAATTTTGGTTTGATTAAAATTTTTCAATTTACATATAATATAAAGGTAATAATTCTGTTTTCATTTATACTTGGTGGCAGGTTTAATAAAATACTCTAAACCAGAATAGCCATCATTCATTAATTACTGAGTGCCAACAGAAATAATACTGTCATAGAATAGCCTTACTAAACAAAGATATATAAATTATGTGAATCTTATGCAGCTCTTGATAACCTTTTTACATTACTTTTCTTTGCATGTGATTAAAGAGTGGCAAAAAAATACCAAATGGTGTTTTGTAAGTGGCTTTTGTTGAGAGGTCTTTATGTTGCAAACAGCACTTCTATTCAAAGTATTTAAAGCAACACTTGAGAAAAAATAGTTAAAATGCATTTCTGGAAAAAAACCCAAAATTTGTTCAAAGAGTCTAGTACTTTGACTTAGAGTTTTCTCTTCAAAGGTATTTCTTTATAAGGAGTGCAATAATCCATATTTGTGGACACCATGTTACATCAAATCTTTATGGCTTTACTTGTGCCTGGTGTCTCAGAGAACAGAGAACTAGAAAAGTTCTGTCAACAAGTAACAAATTACAGACAGAGCCAACTGCTAGGAAAACACAGTTCAACCTGCTGTCAAAGCCATCAGAATGTATTTTCCTTGACTTACATACTCTAATTCTTTGTGAAAAAACATATTCAGCATGGTCAGAAGTCTCTGCTGGTGTTCCCAGCTAGTTGGAGGAGCAATCTGTGGAAGTGTGTGATGAGTCTAGCATGTTTGTAAAACACATTGGCACCAGAAGCAGCCACAGCTCAGTGGTGGAATCACAAATCACTGTACTCAAGAATGTGCAGTAGCACTCACTTTTGAGTGACTTCTGCTTCAAAGGACTTAGCAATACAAAACAGTTTCAAAAGCAATGGTTATAATTAAAATTCTGTCCTCTTAAGAAAGCAGCACCTATTTGAGGGACAGACACAATCTAAATTTTACCTTCACTTCTTTGCTAATATAACAGTGTAAAAGTTAGAATTAAAAAAAAAAAAACAAAAACCAAAAAAAACCAAAAACTCGGAAAATTCTGATTCTTGGCTTAAATATGAAGTAAAACACCTTACATGGTAGCTCTAAAAGTACAGAAAATCAAAATGCTTTCTTTTTCCTGATAACTTGAAAATTGGAGACTTCACATATTTGGGAGCACTGGAGGGAATGAAAAGCTATGTCATCTTAGTACAGAGTTTCAAGTTCACCATGTGAATGTGCGCTTTTCTGAAGCTTTATGAAATTTTATTTAAACCATAGAGGTATCAGTGAAAAACACTTTGTTTATTCTATAGATGTATGGGCCATATATTTAATTCACTGAACTATCTTGCACAAAATGTTATTTACAACTACAACACATGTGCATTTCAGAAATCCTAAAAAGAGGAAGTCGACATCACGGCTCTGTGCTGTAAAAGAACATCTGGAAAGCTAGAATGTTGATGCCTTCATCAAATGAAATTCACAGCAGCAGTGAAAAAAATCATGCAACAGTGTCAAACCTGGAATCTGATGACTTCTTTTTTTCTCCCAATCTTTTGCTCCTGTTTCATGCAGCTCTGAAATTCATTGCAACCACTCACTCCAACAGCAGTGATTTAATAAAACTGAAACAGAGTCAGATCTGAAAACTAGTTTGGCTGTTAACCACCCTCTAAAACATCTAGTAGTTTCACAGAATACAGCCCACACAGTGGAGATGAAAACGCAGAATATGGGCCGTAATATGTATGACTCATTTAATTAGATTATCTGTGTTTGAGAACGGTAAGACAAATATCATATAAAGGAAACTTTGTGTCCCACTTTCTGCCACCACTATAAAACTGTATTTTAAGATGCAGAACCCATATTGTGTACTGAGTTATATCACTTTATATGCATTAAGACCGGATAACCTTTTTCTTGTACTCTTCATTGGTCAGCATGAGAGTTTATTTTAATTGGTTTGGGATTAAAGTCCACTTTTTACGGGTATGAGCACTGAAAATCACTGCATACAAATTCCTCTAGTGCTGTCCCTGACTGTCTATTCCATCATTCATAATATCCTTCTTTCTCAGGACTGGAACAGATAGGCCAGAATAAACATTTTTGTAGGTGATGTTAGCATTTAAATAGCAGAAAAACCAAAAGCCAAACTTCCTTCTGCTTTCTGCTGGATTTAATTCATGACATTTCATACTGAGGCAAAGGTCAGTGACAAGCCTTTCCAACAATGAAACTAAGGGATAAAAGGATCTGTAAAATTGTTATCAAAAACTACCCTAGTCAGCAGCAAATCTAGGTCTAATAGCTTGGAAGATACCAACAACTGGCCCTAGAGGTGATTAACCAGTTTTGTCCAGTTGGTGATTCTTAGTCTCTAAAGAGAGAATTGATGTTGTAGGCCCATGGCCTGGAATACCAGTAATCAGGGACTTAATTCTGCATTTCTCAATATGAAAGAATCTAAATATTCTGCACCTGGTCATTTCTTGCATTATTTTTGTGCTGGACTACTGAAAGTTCACTCCTGAACCATCACTTTTAGTTTTATTTTCAGGATCTTGGTGCAAATTTACATGAGAATCACCCTATGCATTCCATTGCTTATCAAATAAGTTAACATCAAGCACTGAGCTGACTTCTTGGTACTTCTTGATACTTCTTGATACTTCACTGTCTTCCGATCTATCTTCTTCCAGCCACTGCATGACAAAGAAGGTGATTAAAATAGTTCTTGGCTAAATGCCCCAAGCATGGTCATAGAATTCTATTCTGATTGATTTATTTCAGTTGAGAAGTGAAATTTTAAACAGAAGTACTCCTACAGTCCCTACCATACCACTGCCCCTATATCTGTAACACAGTTACCTAAATTCCAGTTAACTTTAGAAGAGTTAACGGAAATTTAGGTATTGTATGTGAGGGGAGAAAACAGGCTATATTTTGCTTTTCCTGTCA
>VZTA01026801.1:0-11141 GCA_013398855.1 Mohoua ochrocephala
TGGGGAGGGGAGCAGGGCTGTGATGGGATGGAGGAGCTGTGAAGGGCAGTGAGGGGCTGTGAATGGCAGTGAGAGGATGGAGGGGGCTTTGAGGGGGCTGTGAATGGCAGTGAAGGGATTGGTGGGGAGGGGAACAGGGCTGTGAGGGGATGGAGGAGCTCTGAGGGTACCAGGAGTCTGTGAGGGGACATTGTGTCAGGGGAGGATGAGGGGAAGGTGAGAACCACGACTTCACCCTCCCCTTCCTCACCTCCTCACCTCCCCTCACCTGTCGCCCTCTCAGGCGCGACCAACATGGATTCCCAGGACATCAAAGAGCTGCAGCAGGAGGTGATGGAGGAGCTGGGGATCTCCATGGAGGAGCTGCAGGAGATCATCGACAAAGAAGTGGAGAACTCGGAGTGGGTGAGGCAGCGCAAGCAGCAGCTGGAGCAGCTGGAGCAGTGCATGAGGCACAAGGAGGAGGAGGTGGCACACGTCGACCAGCTCATCGACGACGCCATGAGGTGCCTGGGCCACGATTCTGATGTGGGGGGACATCGACAGCAGTCACCCCACGAGGATTTAATTAACCCCTTCCTGCCCGCGCTTCCCTCAGCTGGCTGTGGGCGGGTGTAACTCCAGCTCTCCCTGCGGAATTCTGGGGTGGGGGGACACAACCAGATTCCCTCTCCCCCTCCTCCTCCTCTCTCCAGGGCCATCGACAAGTGCGAGACGCTGGCCAAGGAATTGTACTCCATGATCGGCCTCCGGTACCGGGAGAGCAGCTCCGAGGACGAGGCGCCGGCGGCCGCCGAAGTGATCGAGATCCCCGACGAGGAGGATGACGATGTCATGAGCGTGGATTCGGGCTGGAAGCGCAGTTCAGTGTCCCCCTGGATGTTGGAGGATGAGGGAATTGCTCTGTTAGCTCACGGGGGAAATGTCTGTCACATCCTTTTCTGGGATTCCCAAAGTCCCCAAACTGGGATTTCACCCCTTTGTGCCTCGGTGTTGTCCCCATCGAATGATGCCACATTAGGAAAGATGATTGAGGAAAAGTTTTGTTGTGGGGTGGATTTCCCAGCAGGGATTTGGGATGGATGCTTCTCCCTGTTCCCTTTATGTGGTTTAATTAGGATGGGGTTTTTTCCACCCTAATTAAGGTTTTAAAGCACCGTTTTCTCTTCGCTCACAGGCAGCAGCAGCCCCAGAATCTCCAGGGATCAGAGCTTGGTGAGTGGGGAGGCCTTGCCTCGAGGTGATATTCCTCACCTGGGCTTTTCCTGGGACACAACCTCGTGTTTGGTGCAAAAAACCCTTAAATTTCTCCACATTTCCCTTTCTCTTCCCCCCAGCTGAGGGAAGCCATGGTTGCCATGAGGAAATCTGCCCGGGACGTCGCGAAATTCATGGACGCTGTCAGCAAGAAAACGAACTTGCAGGAGGCACAGAAAGGTGTGGGAGCTTCCAGGGGATCTTTGCTTCCCAAAATAGGAGGAAAAAAATCCGATTTCCTTGCTGAAAATCTCCATTTGTATTTATTAATTGCAAATTCCTGCTTTAATTTAGGGCGTATCGATTCCAAATTCTTGTTTTTCATCAAGCTGTTTTTGTCCAGTAAAATTGGGCTGCCCGAGGGGAAGGAAAGCAGGAATTTTTCTCCTGGAATTGTGTGCAAAGAGGAGCTTTGGGGTGATTTGGAACTGATTTTCCTGCTGTTGTTCCTCGCTAGATGCACAACCCCCTCAGGAACCTCCTGGCACTGCCCAGCCCGTCCTCGTCCCCGCGACCCCTGGGAACGATCTCAACACCGACGGGGACCTCAAAGTGGGCATGAGGATTTTGGGGAAAAAAAGAACCAAAACGTGGCACAAGGGGACGTTGATTGCCATCCAGACGGTCGGTACGTGCCAGGCACGGGGATTTTGGGGTGGGGAAACTTGGATTAAAAGGTGTCCAGAGCGCCTGATCTCACCTGGAAGGGATTGTGGGAGCAACAGCACCTGCACTGCTTCACTCTCCAAATTAATTCCTGAAAGGCTTTTAGGTGAATTCTGAATTAATTATGAATAAACCACCTCGGAGCGACGCAGAGCGTTGGAATTCTGCTGTGAAATCGCTCGGTTTTTGTTCATTTCCCCCCTTTTATTTATTTCCAGTTTGTCTTAAAATGTCTCTCCAGGTGCTGGCAAGAAATACAAAGTGAAATTCGATAACAAAGGGAAGAGTTTGCTCTCGGGGAACCACATCGCCTACGATTACCACCCCTCTGCCGAGAGGTACCACGTGGGCAGGAGGGTGGTGGCCAGGTACAAGGATGGCAACCAGATGTGGCTCTACGCTGGCATCGTGGCTGAGACCCCCAACATCAAGAATAAAGACAGGTATTATTTATTTCCCATACTCACGTGCCCCCATTTCTGGGGTTTTTTTTGTTGTTTTAGGCTAAAAAAATGGTTTATTTGAACACCCTCCAGGTGCCCTCTGCAGGAATTCAGATTTTCTTCATCTTTCTTATCTCTGAAACTCAGGGTGGAGTGGCCTGAAACTCGTGGCCCTGAGTCAGGAATTAGATTTGCTCCTCATTTATTCAAATTATCAGCCCAGATGTTGAGTCTGGGCTCCTCGAGGCGTGAAGCAGTGGGGAGGAAACGGGAGCCCTGGGCAGGGATGTTGCCAAAGCGCTTCAGGAGGAGCAAGAGCAGCTTTTTTTTAGGAATAAAAAAAGGGCAGGGCTGCTCTGATCTGTTAAGATAAAGGTTTGTGGTCTTCCTGAAGAGATTGATGAAGGATTTAATCCCCCTGGCTCTGCTGGGTTTTATCTGATCCCTGTGTAATAACTGAAAATTAACTGAATTTGATATTCAAATTGCAAATTTTCTCCTGGTCGTGATGCTGAGCCCTCACCCCGCAGCTTTTGTACAGCTCCAGGGCCTGGAGTCCTTACTCAGAGACACTCAGTGGGTGCCTTACCCAGCTCTCCTGCAGAAACCAGGAGCAATTCAACATTTTCTCTTCATTTACCTCCTTTTTTTGGGGATTCAGAGCAGAGGGAAAGGACCCAGGTGGGGATTGTGCCGCTGGGAAGCTTTTGAGCATCCTCGAGGAGCACAGAGAGAATTTGGGGCTCTTCATTTTCCCCTCCTCCAGGATTGGGATGTCAGGAGGAGCAGGGGAGATTCTCCACTTCCATTCCACGACGTGAAACTGTTTTCTCTTCCATTCCCATTCCTAATTCCCGTTTTTTTTCCAGGTTCCTGATCTTCTTCGACGACGGCTACGCCTCGTACGTGAAGGAGTGGGAGCTGTACCCGGTCTGCCGGCCACGTGAGTGATTCCCTCCCCATCTTTTGGGAGCTTTTGGGGCTTTGGAAGAGCCCAAAAACTGGGGCCTGACCCTTTTTGGTGCTGAGCTTGAAAACATCTGAAATCCTGGTTTATTGCCAGGTTTATTGCCTGGTTTATTGCCAGGGTTCAGGATGCCCCCAACCACCCACATTCCAACCCTCGGGATACAACCCCCTGTAAAAAATCCACCTGGGATATCCTAAAAAAAACCCCAAAACCAACTAAATTTGTCCTTTTCCCTTTCTGCCACGTGTCCAAGCAGTGAAAAAAGCCTGGGAAGACATCGAGGATGTTTCCTGCCGGGATTTCATCGAGGAATACATCACGGCCTACCCCAACCGGCCCATGGTGCTGCTGAAGAACGGGCAGCTGATCAAAACCGAGTGGGAAGGCACCTGGTGGAAATCCAGAGTGGAAGAAGTGGATGGAAGTCTGGTCAAAATCCTTTTCCTGGTAGGAATTTTCCCTCTTCCCATTAGGATTTAATGTGAGCCTGGGGGGAATTTGATCAGCTCCATTTTTTTTGTTGTCGAGGTCGGAAAAACCTCTGAGATCTCAGAGCTTAAGGCCCTGAACCATGAGCCCAAATCCCACATCCACAAGATTTTTGGACAATTCCAGGGGTTGTAACTTCCAGGGTGTGAACACCCTTCCCACGAAGAAATTTTCCCAATTAGAAACACCCCCCAATTAAAGATTCCAACGCGCTGAATTACCAGATTCTGCTCTCTTGTTGATACTCACCCAATCCTCTCCTTGTGCTCTCTCACCTCAGGAAGCTCTTCCCACGGGAGCTGTGAGTGTTTCCTTCTCCTTCCCGCAGGAGGACAAACGTTGTGAGTGGATTTACCGAGGTTCCACACGCCTCGAGCCCATGTTCAGCATGAAAACTTCCACGGCTTCTACCCAGGAAAAGAAACAAAGTGGCCAAACCAGGACTCGGCCCAACGTTGGTTGGTGGCATTTTTTTTTTTTTTTGGTTTTGTTTCAAAATCGTGGGGTTTCACTCCAGGGTGTTTTGGGTTTGGTGGGGGGTTTTTAGGAGAAATCTTGGAGATTGCAGATTTCCAGGTTTTTTGGGGGGTTTTTGGGTTTTTTTCCTTCTGACAAGAGAGTTCAGATTTCCAGGTTTTGGGATTTTTTTTCCTTCTGACAGGAGACTTCGCATTTCCAGGTTTTGGGGATTTTTGGTTTTTTTTTTCCTTCTGACAGGAGACTTCAGATTTCCAGGTTTTGGGGTTTTTTTTTCTTCAGACAGGAGAGTTCAGATCTCCAGGTTTTGGGGGTTTTTGGGGTTTTATTTCCTTCTGACAGGAGACTTCAGATTTCCAGGTTTTGGGTTTTTTTTCCTTCTGACAGGAAAGTTCAGATTTCCAGGTTTTGGGGTTTTTTGGGTTTTTTTTCCTTCTGACAGGAGATTTCAGATTTCCAGGTTTTGGGGTTTTTTGGTGTTCTTTCCTTCTGACAGGAGATTTCAGATTTCCAGGTTTTGGGATTTTTTTTCCTTCTGACAGGAGACTTCGCATTTCCAGGTTTTGGGGATTTTTGGTTTTTTTTTTCCTTCTGACAGGAGAGTTCAGATTTCCAGGTTTTGGGGATTTTTATTTCCAGGTTTTGGGGTTTTTTGGGGGTTTTTTTCCTTCTGACAGGAGATTTCAGATTTCCAGGTTTTGGGGTTTTTTGGGTTTTTTTTCCTTCTGACAGGAGACTTCACATTTCCAGGTTTTGGGGTTTTTTGGGTTTTTTATTCCTTCTGACAAGAGATTTCAGATTCCCAGTGCCTCTTTTCTCCCGCCACAAGACATTTCAATTTCCAAGGTTTTTTTTTTCCCTCTGGCATAGGAAATTTAAATTTCCAGCAGGATTTTCCTCCTGGAATAACACCCCAAAACCAAACTACACTTGGGTGAAACGAGCAGAACTCTTGGAGGAGTCTCTGACCCCTTAATCCCAAATCCCTTTTACATCCTCCCAGGCCCAAATCAATATTTTTAGGGCCCCTACAGCAAATTTTGGGTAACATTTGAGGTTTTTCCTGCTGACTCTTTGCTTTTTCACCTTCCCCCCCAGGTGCTGTGAGGAGCAAGGGCCCCGTGGTGCAGTACACCCAGGATTTAGCAGGAACTGGTCCCCAGTACAAGGCTCCAGAGCAGCCTCCAGCTGCCCGTCCTGCATCTCCTCAGCCTGCAGAGATGGAGTAAGTACCCCAGGCACCTCCAGCACCTTCTTTGCTTCTCTCCAGCACCACTTTTTCTGTGCAGAGGAAATCCCCCGTGGTTTTCATCATGATTTTGGGGGGAAAACTCTTACCTGAAGCTGCTGGAAATCCTCCGTGGTTTTCATCACGATTTTGGGGGGGAAAACTCTTGATTTTGGGGGGGAAAACTCTTACCTGAAGCTGCTGGGTGAATAATTTGGGGCATGGTTTTAATCACGATTTTGGGGGGAAAAACTCTTAACCTAAAGTTTCTGGATGAATAATTTGGGGCGAGGGGGAAGCTGAGAGCCACCACTCACCGAGCCAAATCTTCCTCCTCAGGGCTAAAACTTTGCACTCACCTTTCCAAAATCAGACCTTCCCTCCTCCTCTTCCTCTCCCCCAAATCTGAATTGCTCCCTCGTGTCACAATCCAGGCTCTGGCCCCTGTGGCTGCCTCGTGTCCCTCCACTTGGACTGACCTGACCTCGGGGGCTTTTTAGGGGAGGGAGAAGCTCTCCCAGTTCATTTTTGCCATCTCTGTGCATTTCCCATCCCGTGCCAGCACGTTTTCTGCTGTGACTGTGCCCTGCTGGTGGGGCACGAGGCAGGCAGGACCTGTCCCAGGTGTGAGCAGCCCGTGTAGGATGTCAAACTTTACTCCCCACAAGCTCTCAAGGTGTAGCAGCAGCTCAAACCCCACCTGGGGGTCTCGAGGAGGGGTTGGGGGGGCTCCTCTGTGAGCAGCAGTGCAATACAACCCAATTTACCCCTGGAAAAGCTCCCTCTGTGCTGGTCTGACTGGGATTTGGGAGTGAAAGCCACAACAACATCACCTTTTCCATGAAGCCAAAGAGATCCTGGATGCTGGAGGAGGTCCTGGAATGCACAGCTGGACCCCCACCCCTGCAGGACCCCCACGTGCAGGGAGGAGCTGGGACTGGGACACCCCAGGACACAAAGACAACCGAGCTGGACCCTCAGCCCCATCATCATCACCAAAATCCTTTCCCATTCAGGCCTTGCAGAGGTCACAAGGAATTTTTTCCCCTTTTTCCCACATCGAGCTTGGCTTTAGGATGTTGGTTTTGTTCAGCTGCTCCCAGGGATTCTGCAGGGTTCAAACACTCGGATTTTGGATCATTAAAACTAAGAACAGTCTCCTCACTCTGGTGGTTTGTTTCCTCTGAGGAAAGCCTGGCTCTCTTGCCCCCTCTTTCAAGTTCTTCTCGCTGTTGTTGCCATTTCTGACAGGTTTAAGCCCATTTTTCCTCTTGTTCTTAACTTGGAGATGTGTTTGAACCCTTTGCTTTCAGGCAGAAACCTTCGTCCCTTCCTGCTCTCCTCCCTTTCTCCCCGATAACTTCACAGTTTTTCCTCTTCAGCAGCTGGTTTGGGGTGGTTTTTTATTGCTGTAAATGGGTTGAAAACCTCCTGGAACGATTTGAAAACCTGCAGTTGATTGAAAACCCCTGAAATGAGTCGAGAACCTGGTTTCTTTCAGAGCCCCTTTCATCAGGGATGTTATTACATTCCCTTGCACAATCTTATCTTGTGCCTCAGCCCTTGCAAGAGAATCCTGTGGATTTGTTCCTCCCACTCAGGCCTGGTTGAGCCTCTGGGAACTCTGGTTTCTGCTAATCCAGGGGTTTCTTCATGGCCTGCTTTGTCCAGCTGCCCGGGGTGAAGGCTTTGGGCAAACCTGTTACCCTTGCCTTATTTCAAAACCAGGAGTCACTCTGAGCTGTAGCTGAGTTCTGAAGTTTGGAGTGATTGTGGGATTGCTGTAGCAGAAATAACCAGAAATGAGCTGATTTTCACACTAATTAGGCAAAAAAAAACACTGCTGGGATTCTCCTGACTTTCTGAATTCCATGAGGGCAGCGTTATTTTGATTCCATGTTCCAAACCAGCTCCTTCTTCCCTCCTGCAGATGCTCCGACACCCAGCTGGCCCAGGGCAGAAAGCAGGTGGCCAAGAAAAGCACTTCCTTCCGTCCTGGCTCCGTGGGCTCCGGCCACTCGTCCCCGTCCTCCCCGATCCTCAGCGACTCCCCGGCGGCCGGGAGGGCCCTGCCGGCCCCGCAGCACCGGTGAGCAGAGCTCTGCTTGGGATATATCCACGGATCCTCCCTTGTCTGGGCTGTTGGGACACATCTGGGGCCTCTGTGTGTGCTGGTGGGGATTCAGCAGCTCGAATCACGGGCTGGTGGAATCACCGAGGTTGGAAAAGCCTCTGAGTTTGTGGAGTCACCCCAGCACTGCCACCACCAAGCCACGTCCCCAAGTGACGTTTTTGAGAGGGATGGTGACCTCACCACCTCCTTGGGCAGCCCCTTTCCAACACTTGACCACTGCTGGCCACTCTGTGGCCACTCTAATCCAGGTGCTGTTGCCCACCTGGCACATCTCCTCCCTTTAACCCCATCCCTTCTCTCCCCGGTCTAATCCAGGTGCTGTTTCCCACCTGACACATCTCCTCCCTTTAACCCCATCCCTTCTCTCCCCACAGCCTCCCCAGTCTAATCCAGGTGCTGGATTAATCCAGGTCCATCCCTTCTCTCCCCGCAGCCTCCCTGGTCTAATCCAGGTTCTGTTTCCCACCTGGCACATCTCCTCCCTTTAACCCCATCCCTTCTCTCCCTGTCTAATCCAGGTTCTGTTTCCCACCTGACACATCTCCTCCCTTTAACCCCATCCCTTCTCTCCCTGTCTAATCCAGGGGCTGTTTCCCACCTGGCACATCTCCTCCTTTAACCCCATCCCTTCTTTCCCCACAGCCTCCCCTGTCCCTGGTCTAATCCAGGTGCTGGATTAATCCAGGTCCATCCCTTCTCTCCCTGGTCTAATCCAGGTGCTGGATTAATCCAGGTCCATCCCTTCTCTCCCTGGTCTAATCCAGGTGCTGGATTAATCCAGGTCCATCCCTTCTCTCCCTGGTCTAATCCAGGTGCTGGATTAATCCAGGTCCATCCCTTCTCTCCCTGGTCTAATCCAGGTGCTGGATTAATCCAGGTCCATCCCTTCTCTCCCTGGTCTAATCCAGGTGCTGGATTAATCCAGGTCCATCCCTTCTCTCCCTGGTCTAATCCAGGTGCTGGATTAATCCAGGTCCATCCCTTCTCTCCCTGGTCTAATCCAGGTGCTGGATTAATCCAGGTCCATCCCTTCTCTCCCTGGTCTAATCCAGGTGCTGTTTCCCACCTGGCACATCTCCTCCCTTTAACCCTTCTCTCCCCACAGCCTCCCCAGCAGCAGCTCCTCCCAACCCTTCCACGGGATGATGGACCGCGTTCCCAACGAGCCGTCCTACCGAGCCCCTCTGGAGAAACTCTTCTACCTTCCCCACGTGTGCAGCTACGCCTGCCTGTCCCGGGTCCGGCCCATCCGTGGCGACCAATACCGCAGCAGGAACCCTCTGCTCATCCCCCTGCTCTACGATTTCCGCCGCATGACCGCGCGCCGCCGCGTCAACCGCAAGATGGGCTTCCACGTCCTCTACAAAACCCCCTGCGGGCTCTGCCTGCGCTCCATGCAGGAGATCGAGCGTTACCTCTTCGAGACGGACTGCGACTTCTTGTTCTTGGAGATGTTCTGCTTGGATCCTTACGTGCTGGTGGATCGGAAATTCCAGCCTTACAAGCCTTACTATTACATCGCCGACATCACCAAAGGCAAGGAGGACGTGCCGCTGTCCTGCGTCAACGAGATCGACAACACCCCGCCGCCGCAGGTGGCTTACAGCAAGGAGAGGATCCCCGGCAAAGGGGTGTACATCAACACCAGCTGGGAGTTCCTCGTGGGCTGTGACTGCAAGGATGGCTGCAGGGACAAGTAGGTGATTGCTCTTGGGTGAGGGGATGGTGCCGAGGCTCTGGGAGGTGCTCGGGGAACGGCCCGAGGTGGATGTGACCACGTGGGTCAGTCTGTTGGAGGTTTCGTGGAGTTGTGGAATGGTTTGGGTTGGAAGGGATGTTAAAAATGACCCAGTTCCAACTCCTGGCGCGGGCAGGGACACCTTCTACTATCGCCAGTTGCTCCAAGCCCCGTCCAACCTGGCCTTGGACGCTTCCAGAGATGAGAAATCCACAACTTCTTTCGGTTTGATTCCGAGCCAAACCCTTTGTGCCCACCTCTGCCTAAAGACGTGATTTCTTGTCTCCAGACTGATGTGAGGAACATAACTCGTGGGTTTTGCCGTGTCTCTCCGCAGATCCAGGTGTGCCTGTCACCAGCTCACCATCCAGGCCAGCGGCTGCACCCCAGGAGGGCAAATCAACCCCAACTCGGGCTACCAGCACAAGCGGCTGGAGGAATGTCTCCCAACAGGGTGAGCAGAGCCCCAGCCCCACCAGAGAGGGACTCCATCCCAGGGTATCCCAGTGCAGATATCACCACTTTTTTTGCCTCTGCTCTTTGGTTCTCCTGCCAAATCAATCATGGAATGGTTTTGGGTTGGAAGGGACCTTAAAGGATCATCTGAAGGTGGGCGCCAGAGGTACCTTCCATGAGACAGGGCTGCTGCAGGGCCTGCTCCTCTGGGATCTCTGTGCGTAACCCCGGCGCCGCCGACACCCCCAGCTCTTTGGGATGTTTCCCATCTCCTGGAAGTTTCCACTCCCCCTTTTCTCCTTTCCTTGCAGCGTTTACGAGTGCAACAAGAGGTGCAAGTGCAACGTGAACATGTGCACCAACCGCCTGGTGCAGCACGGCCTCCAGGTGCGCCTGCAGCTCTTCAAGACCCAGAACAAAGGTTGGGGCATTCGCTGCCTCGACGACATCGCCAAGGGCTCCTTCGTCTGCATCTACGCAGGTGGGAGCTCGCCTCGCACGTGGAAACCTCTTCTGTGGGAAGAGGGGTTGGCCAGAGGTGGGAATGAGAGCTTGGGAAGGGTTGGAGGATGAGGAGAAGAGTCTGGGAGTTTCCTGAGGGAGTTGGAGGTGCTCGTCCTGGAGAAAAGGAGGCTCGGGGGGGACTTTTGGGTCTCTCCACAAGTCCTTGGGGAGGAACTTCTGGGCCTCTCCACAACTCCCTGGAGGAAACTTCTGGGCCTCTCCACAGCTCCCTGGGGGAAAACTTCTGGGCCTCTCCAGAACTCCCTGGGGAGGAACTTCTGGGCCTCTCCACAACTCCCTGGAGGGAAACTTCTGGGCCTCTTCTCAACTCCCTGGGGGAAAACTTCTGGGCCTCTCCACAACTCCCTGGGGGAAAACTTCTGGGTCTCTCCACAGCTCCCTGGGGAGGTTTGAGTTGGACATCCAGGAGCATTTTTCCTGGGAAGGGTGGTCGGGCACTGGCACAAGGCTGCCCAGGGAGGTGCTGGTGGAGTCACCGTCCCTGTAAGGGCTCCAAAGCCACGTGGATGTGGCACGTGGGGACACGGCTCCGTGGTGGCCTTGGCACTGCTGGGGGAAGGGGAACAGTTGGATTTGGAAGCTCCTCCAGCCTCAATGATTCCACAGCCCAGCAGAAGGGGTGTGAAGCTCTTGCCACGCCCGTTTTGGGGTGACAGCCGAGCAGGAACTTACCCAACGCTGGCACGAGGTCTTTGTGGTGCCAGTGCTGGTGTCACAGGACACACTGAGCCACCTCAGGCTGTCCCTGAGGTGACCCA
>VZTA01026806.1:0-13967 GCA_013398855.1 Mohoua ochrocephala
TGTCCCATCCCATCTTCCCACCCAGGGCCCCTCAGGAGCATCAGGTAAAGAGTGAGGACGTCAGGCTGGGTGACCCCAGGCTGGTGCTGCTGCGGAGTTCGACCACCAGCAGATGTTCTGACCTGCCAGGAATGGTCTCTCTGTGCCAGGGATCACCTGGAATTGCACCAGGACCACGCCTTCTCTTGGAAAAACACCCGGATTGGTCCCTCTGGTTTCGGGGCTCAATGTGTGTGCGACCAGCCCCAGGTTTGGATCCTCTCATCCCCTCCGAGGTAAGGACGCATGGGAAGCCATTCCCAAGGGAGCCAGGGAGAAGCGGATCCTGGCAGATCCTCACCCTTCGATGTCCTCCTCATCCGTCTCGTTGGCCTTGTGCGGGGTCTTGATGTTGTCCCCTTTGCCCACCACAGCGATGTCACACTTGAGGTAGCCCTTGAGGCCGGCCGTGAGGTCCTCGGGGTCGGACAGGATGGCCCATTTGTGGTAGAACTGGTGCTCTGCCACCCAGGGGACAAAAAGACACCTTTGTCACCACCAGAGGTGGCCTATGCCACCAGGACGCGGCCTTCCATGGAGCGGGACCTGCCCTGAGCGTGAGGGATCCCCACAACCCCCTGGAAAATGTGTTGGGAATGTTTGTCCGGTGTTGGAGACGAAGAAACAATGGGATAAACTGGAGAGGGGGGTGGAGTCTCCAGTCCCCATTCTGGAGGGATTTAAAGCCATGTGGATGTGGCACTTTGGGGACACGGGACAGTGGTGGCCCTGGCAGGGCTGGGGATGGTTGGACTCGGTGATCAGCAGCTCTAATCAGCCTCTCTCCCTCTTTTCCAGGCACTTTCCTGGCTTGGATGAAATGGAGGGCGGGATCCAGGCAGGATCTTTCCTGTCTGGAACGTTGATGTCCTGCCTGGGGACGTCACCTGGGGCTCCTTCCTTGGCAGGGCAGGGCAGGGATGGACAGCAGCACATCCAGGAGGGATCTCAGTGACACCTGGGAGGGCTGGACCCAGAGAGAGCTCAGAGCCCCTTGCAGGGCCTGAAGGGGCTCCGGGAGAGCTGGAGAGGGACTGGGGACAAGGCCTGGAGGGACAGGACACAGGGAATGGCTTCCCAGTGCCAGAGGGCAGGGCTGGATGGGATTTTGGGAAGGAATTCTTCCCTGGGAGGGTGGGGAGGGGCTGGGATGGAATTCCCAGAGAAGCTGTGGCTGTCCCTGGATCCCTGGGCAGTGTCCAAGGCCAGGTTGGACAAGGCTTGGAGCGACCTGGGATAGGGGGAGGTGTCCCTGCCCATGGCGGGGTTGGAATTAAATCATCTTTAAAGTCCCATCACGCCCGAGCTGTTCTGGAATTCCATGAATTCAGGATGGGACACGGAGCCTTCTCCAGAGGTGCCGAGTGCTCTTCCCTGCCCTATGAGCGACGACTCATCCGTGTTTCGGATATTTACGCTGAACTGGGAAAGCATTTTCCAAGGAAACCAGCACCAGGAATTTACCAGGAATTCTGCTCCAGGGAGCAGGCGCAGACACCCGGGAATTGTCATAAACAACGTCCACCTACCGGGCTGGGTGTAAACAGTCCCAACGTCCATCTTGAAGGACCCCACCAACGTCCCGCTCCGCAGGAGGTTTTTGGAGTGGATCACCTGGAAATCGACAGGGGAAAACCGCTCAGGAATTTTCCCGGCACCTGGGAGCCACGAAGCCATTCCCAGAGGTCTTCTGTGCCCGATGGGAAAGGAGCTGAGGGGTTTTCCTTGGTGTGGGGAGGATTCTGAGGACGCCGAGAGGCCTGGTGGGGTTGGCGGCTCCTGATTAGCGGAGCTGAAGTTCATGTTTGGAATGAACCAAAAATGCAAAGGAATTAATCTTTGGAGCAAGATCCCTTTTCCAGCCACTGTGGCAGCAAACATTCGGGTATTTCCCTGATGGAAGAGCCTTTGGGATGCTCGGAATTTGAGGGAGAATGGGAGAAATCGTGCAGCCGGTCTGTGCGTGGGATGGATACGGATGATCCTAATTAACGTGTCCTAATTGGGCAGGGAATCTGCCAATCTTGCCCATCACCTCTTGGGTTTTGGGAGGGTGGAAATCTTGGCTTTGCTCTCAGCATTTCCCAGTCCTGGATTTCCACAGCAGCTCTGATGTTCCAGGAAATCCCTGGCGGGCTCGGGAAGGTCCTTCCTCTCCCCAGGAATAAACAAATCCCAAGGTTTGGATCTATCGAGCTCTGGAATACCAGAGACCACCCAGGAAGGGACACAGGGGATGTGGGGGGCTGTGGGGAGCCAGGAACGAAGGCCGGGACAGAAAAACGGACTGGAGGTCTGCAGAAGAGAATTCCTGTGGGGAATCTCACATCGAGGAAATTAAAATTAAAATTTAACTCCATCCCAAAAATGGGTTGTTTGCTTCCAAAGCCCCCCAAAAAAGGACAAGGACGAGGCCACCAGGGTCACTTACGGAGAGCTTGATGATCTTGTCGAACATGACGTCGGGGGGGACGTGGAAATCGAAGACGAAATACTGGAAGGGGAAGAGGAATCGTGAGGGGTGGGTTCCACCGGGATCGGGAACGCCCTGGAGGAGCTGCGGGTGCCTGGGGGGAGCTCCTGGAGCCCACGGCCCGGCAGGGATGCATCCATGAGATCCCAACACCGAGCTCGTGGGACCACATGGATCACCGAGCCCCCACCGAGCGTGGAGAGGCAACGGAAGCGCCAAATCCTTGGAAAATCCGGGAATCACCGATCACAAAATTCCAGAGGGCAAAGGCTTTGTTTCTACTTGCGTGGTTTGAGATTTCACCTTATTCCGAGAGGAATTAACCCCCCCAAAAAACCACGGAGAGGGAAGAAATCACCGGATTGAGGTCGGAGTAGCCCCGAGGGGTTGGAGCAGCGCAGGGGCCGGACCCACCTCGTTGTAGTAGGGACAGTTGGTGGATTCCTTCATGGAGGTGTATTTCTTCTCCTCCCCCACCTCCACGCACACCACGGGGTCCATGTTGAGCCCCACGAGCTGCCGAGCCTCGATGACGGTGACGCTGACCTGGGGAGAGGAAGGAATTCCCGAATTTCCGCATCCCGGGAGCAGCTCCAGGCTGCCTCCACCCATCCCCTCACCTCTGACCGAAGGGAATTCCCAGTGCAAGGGGGGTCTGCTGGTCCCACTGGGACACGGATGAGGAAGGGCTGGTGGGGTGTGGGATGCAGGAGATCCCAGAATTCCCGGTTATTCCAGCCCCAGGGTGTGGGAGGTTCACACACCGTGGAAAATCCAAGGGATTTATCCAAGCTGTGGGATCAGGGAGACCCCATCCCATTGGCTTCACTTCTGCTGGAAAACACCAAGGGATCGTGGAGTGACTGGAATCGGGAGGGACCTTTAAGCTCATCCCACTCCACCCCTGTCATGGACAGGGACACCTTCCACTCTATCCCAGGTTGCTCCAAGGAAAAATTCCATGGGGATGACCTCCAAGAGAGCTTAATTTGGGCTTAAATTGGGCTCTCTGGGTTTCACATGCTGGACAACAAACCCAGTTAACAACTTAATCCTGAGTTTGTGGCTCCACCATTGTAATTCCGGCTCTTGGGATGCGCTGGTTCCAAGCCCAGTGAGCTGAGACCCACCAGGAACTCGGTCCCTGCAAATGGTGTCCCTAAGCCCGGGTTGGGACCCCGTGAGCGGAGCTTGGGGACTCGGCGGTGTCACCTACCTGGTAGTCCATGGGCCTCCCAGCACTTGGCTCCATCCTGATGTCAGGCTTGGACCTTGGGAGAGGCAGAAGAAACTCTGGGTCAAAGCAGGGATGGAATTCATGGAATCGCGGAATGGTTTGGGTGGGAATGGACCTCAAAGTTCATCCCCTTCCAACCCCGACACCTTCCACCATCCCAGGGTGCTCCAAGCCCCGTCCAGCCTGGCCTGGGACACTCCCAGGGATCCAGGGCAGCCACGGCTTCTCTGGGAATCTCATCCCAATCCCTCCCAGGGAACAATTCCTTCCCAAAATCCCATCTAACCCTCTGGCAGTGGGAAGCCATTCCCTGGCTCCTGACCCTCCAGGTCCTCATCCCAAGTCCCTCTCACTACAAGAGCAGGGCCACCCTCAACATTCCTTCAACCCTGGGACCTGGAAAACTCCACAGAACTTTGGCGCTCGCTGCTGCAGGTCAGATATTCCAAAGAAACCAACCCCACCGGCTCCGTGGGACAACGATTTCCAACATTCCCCGCGCCGGGGGCCACGCGTTTTCGGGATGTCTGTCCTCGCCAACCCTGGATCTCACCTCTTGTTGGAGACATTGGTGGTGACAGCGGTGACAGAGGCCAGGGAGATGGTGTCTGGCTCCAGGCCTGCTCCGTATCTCATGGCCTTTCTGTCCAGGTCTTCTGTTTCCAGAACAGCCGGATCGTCTGCGGGAAAGGGGACAAAGGAATGGCTCCGGTTTTAATTTCCGTCGGTGAATAATTAAAGGCCGAGAGAAAGGAAACCAATCCATCCCCTCAGCCTCGGCCGGGAACACAACAACAATGGGGAGCGGGTCGGGTCTCGGACGAGCTGCTCGGAAAAGGGGTTATCAAAGAGCTGCCGTGGAATTCCATCCGGGCAAGAATTCCATCCGGGCAAGAATTCCTGCGGAGGGTTTTGGGAACGAGAAACAAAAAGGGAATTGGACAAACACCCCGAATTCAGGGGGTGAAAAAGCAGCTGAGAAAGAGCTGGAGATCTGAGGAGCACGAGAGGTGTTGCAAAGAGAACCAATTCCCTGGGTTTTGAGGAGAAAGGGGTGGAAAAAATGGGAGAAACGGGTCATTCCCAAGAGGAAACACTGCTGCAGGGAGAGTCGACAGTCCGGATCCCACCGGCAAGTCCCCGCGGGCGGGTTTTTATTGGGAGAAGTTGCTGGAATGCTCCTTTCCTGAGGGAAAGGGAATCCTCGACCCAGCTGGGAGAGCGAGCCCGAGCCAGAGACAGACAAGCTGGGAATTGCCTCCTCCAGCTCTGGGATCCTCAGCATGGAACAGTCACGGAGCTGCTGGAGCGGCTCCAGAGGAGACCACGGAGATGCTCCAAGGGCTGGAGCCCCTCTGCGCTGGAGCCAGGCTGGGAGAGCTGGGAATGTCCAGATGGAGAAGGGAAGGATCCAGGGAATCCTTGGAGCCCCTTGCAGGGCCTAAAGGGGCTCCAGGAGAGCTGGAGAGGGACTGGGGACAAGGGATGGAGGGACAGGACACAGGGAATGGCTTCCCAGTGGGAAAGGGGAGCTTGGGGTGGGATCTTGGGAAGGAATTCCTGGTTGGGAGGGTGAGGAGGGGCTGGGCTGGAATTCCCAGAGCAGCTGTGGCTGCCCCTGGATCCCTGGCAGTGTCCAAGGCCAGGTTGGTCCTGATCTAACCCGGCAGAGGAGTCTGGGTGGGAGGGAAGCACCCACGGAACATTGGGAATGCTGGCTCGGCCAACAGGCAGCGGGTGCAGGACCTCGACCCGTCCCAGATCCAGTGGCCAAGGCTCGGGATCGCGATCCCAGCCTGGGGGAGGTGTGGGACAGCCGGAGGCTCCTGGGAAAGGTGGGATCAGGAGCCTCCCGGCCATGCAGCGCCGCCCACACCGCACAGCGACCATTCCATACGGGATCGTGGATAAATCCAGCCTGTGGAGACGCTTCCACGGGACTGAGCGCCCCGTTCCTGCCTCTGGATGTTTTCCCATGGTCCTGATGGAGGCTTTAACCGCGAGGGGAACACCCCAAGGTCTGGGAAGAGCACCCACGTTTCCATGCCAGCATCTCGGGTGAAATTCCCTTTTCCTGTCCTCCAACCCGGCTGGGAAGCAGCGGAACTTTTCCCAGAACCGCGATCCAAAGCAAGGCTTTTACCCGCCCGCAACCTCACGCACGTTCCCGCTTCCCTCGGCAGCGGAAAACCGATCTCCGGCTCCGAATGGAAACAACGAATTTCCACCTGCTGCCCTCTCCTGCCTTTCCAGGGGTATCCAATTCCAGCCCCGCCTCGGTGCCGAGCCCGGGGAACGGGCAGCCCTTCCTCTCCCGCTGCTGCTGTTCCAGGGATCCGCCGCCGCTCCGCGGCCGTACCTTGTTTCCGATGCTCGTCCTTGGACGGGCGTGTCTTTCCAAGCTTCATGGCTGAAAAAACTCCTTTTCCAGCTCTGGAGGAAGAGAGGGAGAATGAAAATTCCCGTTAATTGGTGCGTTTTGGTGTTTTCTGGAAGGTGGGAACGGGAGGAATTTTTTTCCGAAGAGAAAAGAGGAAATCTCAGCTGAAAAACAGAGCGGGGAATGTTCCAGAGGCAGAGGCAGGATCGCAGTGGAATCCGGAATCTCGGATCCCAGTTTTTATCTGGGAATCGGAGCTTGGGATGACTCTGCCTCCCCGTGAGCAGAGTCCTTGCTGGGGGTCCCTGCTCTGTTCCCACTCCTCATCTCTCCCGGCCGGTTCATGGAATTTCTTTCCAAGACACCGAAAAATGAAATGACTAAAAATGGAAAAACCCAAAAATCCAAACAAACACCCAAAAATCCAAACAAACACCCAAAATTTCAAACACCCAAAATTTCAAACACCCAAAATTTCAAACACCCAAAATTTCAAACACTCAAAATTTCAGACACCCAAAAATCCAAACAAACACCTAAAATTTCAAACACCCAAATTTTCAAACCCCCAAAAATCCAAACACCCAAAAATCCAAACATACACCTAAAATTTCAAACACCCAAAAATTCAAACACTTAAAATTTCAAACACCCAAAATTTCAAACCCCCAAAAATCCAAACCCCCAAAAATCCAAACACCCAAAAATCCAAACAAATACCCAAAATTTCAGACACCTAAAATTTCCAACACTCAAAATTTCAAACAAACACCCAAAGTTTCCAACACCCAAAGTTTCCAACACCCAAAGTTTCCAACAAATACCCAAAATTTCAGACACCTAAAATTTCAAACACCCAAAATTTCAGACACCCAAAAATCCAAACAAACACCCAAAATTTCAGACACCTAAAATTTCAAACACTCAAAATTTCAAACAAACACCCAAAATTTCAAACAAACACCCAAAATTTCAAACACCCAAAATTTCAAACAAACACCCAAAATTTCACCCCACCCGTGAAAGGGGAATGTTTTTAACTGGAAAACTCCCTTCTCTGGAAGTGTAGGAACCTTCGCAGGTTTGCTGGAGATGTTCTTGGAGCAGCTTGGAAGTAACACGGGACCTCAGCTCCAGGCTGGACCTCAGCTCCAGCCAGGACCTCACGTCCGGCCAGGACCTCATGTCCGGCCAGGACCTCACCTCAACTGGGACCTCATGTCCGGCCAGGACCTCACCTCTACTGGGACCTCATGTCCGGCCAGGACCTCACCTCCAGCCAGGACCTCACCTCCAGCCAGGACCTCACGTCCGGCCAGGACCTCACCTCCAGCAAGGACCTCACCTCCAGCCAGGACCTCACGTCCGGCCAGGACCTCACCTCCGGCCAGGACCTCACCTCCGGCCAGGACCTTTCCCCACCTCACCTGCCTGGACCTCACCTCCAGCTGGTTGCTCACCTTCGAGATGAGCTTTGCCTCCAGGCTGGACCTCCCCTCCAAACTGGGAACTCAGCTCCAGACTGGGAACTCAGCTCCAGGCTGGACCTTTCCTCACCTCCAAACTGGGAACTCAGCTCCAAACTGGGAACTCAGCTCCAGGCTGGACCTTTCCCACAGCCCAAGTCTGACCTCCAAGGTGATCCTCAGCTGGAACTCAACTTCCAACTGGGACCTCAACTCCTGCCTCAACCTCATCTCCAAACTGGGACCTCACCTCCAAACTGGGACCTCACCTCCAAACTGGGACCTTTCCTCACCTCCAGGCTGGGACCTTTCCTCACCTCCAGGCTGGAGCTTTCTTCACCTCCAAACTGGGACCTCACCTCCAGCCTCGGGAACCAACTGGGACCTTTCCTCACCTCCAGGCTGGACTTTTCCTCACCTCCAACCCAAATCTGATCTCCAGCCAGGACCTCCTCACCAGCCAGGACCTCCTCACCGGCCAAGACCTTGTCACCGGCCAAGACCTCGTCACCGGCCAGGACCTCGTCACCAGCCAGGACCTCATCTCCAGCCCATCCAGGACCTTGTCACCAGCCAGGACCTCGTCACCAGCCAGGACCTTGTCACCAGCCAGGACCTCGTCTCCAGCTGCCAGGCCAGGGGATCCAGGGGATCCAGGAGATCCAGAGCTCCCGGATTCCGCAGGTTTGGGAAGTGCTGCCCACAGGGCAACGGCGTGGAACCTGTGGGATCTCCCAGTCCCACCTCTGGATGGGGCCAAAGGGTCAAGTTTTACCCTCGGGAATTTCTTTCCCAAGACCAGAGAAACCCTGGAATTGCAGCCAGCCTGGTGCATCCTGGTGGGAAATAACCCCCAGAAGTCTGCGGGACACAGAGAGAGCCGAAACAAGCGGGAAGAAAATGAAGGAGAATGGGAAAATAACGTATCTGAGGGAGAGGAATCCAATCGGGATCAGATCCAGGAACTACTTAAACCCGGGACTAAAGCAATGCTCCGGCCTCTGGGAGCTGTGATTAATTCCCAGTTGGCTCCATGATGGTGAAGTTTTTCCACGGATTGGAGGAGAAAAGGTGGGGATGAGGGTTCTGTATCTCCAGGAAACTCCCAGGGGATGGGACCCTCTGGAGCTGTTTTCAAACTCATTTCTTTAATGAGGAAGTGTTGGAATCACGGCTCAGGCTCTGGAATTCTGCTCACAGGCTGCTCTCCGCCACGGAGATTCCTTCCAGCCTGGAATACCCACCCAGCAGCCAGAGCCCTCCGTGAAACAACACACCTCCAGCCTGGTTGGATTACATTCCTTCCTTTTCCATGGAATTCCTGAAAATGGAGAGCAAAAAAAATCCCTCCAGTCCCAGAGCTGCCATTTTTGCTTGTGGATAGTCAGGGATAAAATCCCTGTCCCGGGAATTGCTGGGAAGGAAAACCAAAGTGGGGAGCAGCTGGAGATGGACTCTGCAGGGAAAAACCCGGCAGGGTCCTCTCCCAGCTCCCAAATCCATGGACACCGAGGATGTTTTGGATCCCTCGGATGTTCCCGACATGTGGAAAAAACCTGGGATTGAACACCAGATCCAAGGAATGTGTGCAGAGACCCATCCCAGCATCCCCATCCCAACCCAGCCCCTTCCCGAGGGATCCATGCGGGAGCTGGGATCACCCCTCCGGCCCCTCCTGGAGTGGGAGTTCCGGGAAGGAATTGGGATCAGCGGCTCCGCGTGTTCCTAAAGGCCCCGGAGATGGGGAAATGCCTCTGGAACATCCACGGGATCGGAGGGAAAAGGAGGGAGGAGGAGGATAAAAAGGGAAAAAGAAGAGGAAATGAAAGGAAAAAAGGGTGGAAAGGATAGGATAAAAAGGGAAAAAGAAGAGGAAATGAAAGGAAAAAAGGGTGGAAAGGATAAAAAGGGAAAATAAAGAAAGAATTGGGGAAAGGGGGAAAAAAAGGGAAAAAAGTGGAAATTGAAAGAGAAAAAAGGAGGGAAAGGAAAAAAGGCAAAAAAAGGCAAAAAGGTAAAAAAATCGAAAAATGAAGAAAAAAGAGAAAAGGGAAAAGAAAGAAGGGAAAAGAAAAAAGGAAAAAGATGGGAAGAAGCAGGGGAGGAAAATAGGGATGGAAAAATTGGGGTGAAGAAAGAGGGAGGGAAATATCAGGGGAAAAATGGGGGGGAATATTAAGAAAAAGGGGGAAATCCAGGCAAATTTGGAAAAAAAAAACCCAGAAGGAATAAACTGGGGAAAAAAAAAAAGAAAAAAGTGGGTAAAAAATGTAAATGGAAAATAAAACATGGGGAAAAAAACCTGAGGGAAAAAACAGGAGGGACGTAGGAAAAAAAAACTAGAAAAATTTGGGAAAGAAAACCCAGAAGGAATCAAAAGGGGAAAAAAATAGAGGAAAGAAAAAACATGGGAAAAAATTGTTGGAATTAAAAAACCGCTGAGGATAAAGCAGGAAAGAAACTCGAAACGAACGGGAAAAAACACCAGGAAAAATAAGGGGAGGAAAAAAGGGGGAAAAAAACCCAGAAAAAACGGAGGAAAAAGGAATAAGGGGAAAAAAGAGACAAAGAAATAAATTTGGAAGCAGCAGATTTGGGAGGATTTTAGGGGATTTTGGAGGATTTTGGCAGCACTCGGCAGGCGTGGAGGAGAAGGGAAGGAGCAGGATGAGGACGAGGACGGAGCCATCCCAAATATCCTGGAGCAGCTTCCCAACGGCTCATCCCGATCCCCAACCCCTTCCCAATCCCCACCCGTCCCTTTCCCGAGCCCTGCCCCATCCCAAACACCTCCCCCTTCCCATCCCGGGCTTCTACCTTCACCCGGCCCCGCAGGAGAAGGTTCTGGAAGAGCCGAGCCGGGAATGGCGGAGCCTCTATGGTGGAACGTCCATCCCGGTGCCGGAGGGGAACGGAGCAGGGATGGGGGATCCCTCCAAAGCGAGGGCACGGCGGGGGTTTTTGTGGGATCTTCCCGATCCCTCGGCTGCTCCCGCCACGCTCCCGACGGGCGCCGGGGGCTGGCGGAGAGCTGACACCGTCTCCGCATGAATATTCCATGAGGATCCGCGGGCCCGCGGAACCCGAGCTGCTGCGGCAGCGCCCGGAGCTCCCCTTTGCCAACGCCCGGCCCTTCTCCCGCTTTCCCGAGGATCTGAGGCTCCGGAGAGGCCGCTGCTGCTCCGGCACATCCCACCCGGATTCCGGAAAATTTGTGGGGTGGATGGATGGAACGTCCCGATGCTGATCCCAAACTTCCGACAAACTTCCAACAAAATTTAAACCCACGTTAGACACCGGAGGCTCCACCCAGCCTCCGGAAGCGCTCTTCCCATGGATTTTCTGGGATCTAATACGGGATCGAGCATGGAGCATCTCCAGATCCACAAATCTTCCCGCTGCTCCTCTTGGCTTTGTCCTTTAGGATTTCACCCACGGGGATCTCCCGAATCCACAGGGATTCCAGAGCCGCGGCGGGGAGTCGGGATCAGCCTCTCCTGGCCAGATTCCAGTCAAAGATCCCGTTACTGGTGAATTATCCATGGATAAAAGGACATTTTAATCACTGCTTTTTACTGGGAGCAGGGAACGGCGTTCCCGTGGCTCATTTCCTTGCAGGAATTCCTCCCGTCAGGAATTCCTCCTGTTCTTCCAGGGGGACAGATCCCACTGCTGGGTTCATCCTACACCCACCACCCTTGGGAAGATCCCAACCCTTTGTGCCCCTTCCCAGAGGAAGGACCAGAGCTGGGAGATCTCTTCCCGTTTTTCCCGACTCTGCCCATTCCTTGAGGAGATTTTTCTCCTTTCCCGTCTCATCTCCTCTTCCTCACTTCATCCCATTAATTGGGAGGGTCCATCCATGGGATGTGCCACGAATTGATCCTTAAACCCAAAAAAACCAAGGAATAGGAGCCGGGAGAGACCTCTCGGATGGGGAAGCGCCCGGTGGCGATTCCAAGATCATTTCCCTGGAGCTGAGTTTAAATTTGGGCCGAGCTGCTCCAGCAGAGCCAGAGGATCCGGCTCCTCGGAGAACAGCCCGGTCTGGTATCCATGAAAACTGCCGGGAATTAAAGGAAGGCGGGAGCTGAAGAAACCCGGCAGCCTCAGGCGGGCACAGGAGCCGTCGGATCGTGGAATCCCGGAATTCCCGAGTGGGAAGGGACCCACCAGGATCATCGATCCAACTCCTGCCCAGGACACCCCAGCAATCCCACCCCGTCCCTGTCCCAGCGCTCCTGGAGCTCTGGCAGCCTTGGGAATTGCGACCATTCCCTGGGGAGCTGTTCCAGTGCCCGGCCGGCTCTGGGGGAAGAACCTTTTCCCGATATCCAAAGAAAAGCTGGATCTAAGTCCCGTCTGCACCCAGACCTCTCCATGCCCAGGCTGGGAAACTCCCTCCATCCAATCCGGATGGATCCAGGCTTCCCTCAGGTTCCCTCAGTTCCCTTCCGGAGCTGCCAGGCTCCAAAGCTTTTGCCGGATAAATATTCCTTGGGTTTTTTGGGATAAATATTCCCTGCAGGCTCCAAACCCTCGGCCCACACATCCAAGAGAGGTTGGTTTTTCCAGGGTGGACAGGTCCGGCTTTGGGAAAGGGGGAGCACAGCAACCGGATCAGCTGGGAAAGTGGGAACGAGGAGAAGGAAGAGCAATCCAACCGGATCAGCTGGGAAAAGTGGGAACGAGGAGAAGGAAGAGCAATCCAACCGGATCAGCTGGGAAAAGTGGGAATGAGGAGAAGGAGGAGCAATCCAACCGGATCAGCTGGGAAAGTGGGAATGAGGAGAAGGAAGAGCGGGGAGACCACAGCAACCGGATCAGCTGGGAAAAGTGGGAACGAGGAGGAGCAGGGAGAGCAATCCAACTGGATCAGCTGGAAAAGTAGGAACGAGGAGAAGGAAAAGCAATCCAATGGGATCAGGTGGGAAAAGTGGGAACAAGGAGAAGGAAGAGCAGGGAGAGCAATCCAATCCGATCAGCTGGAAAAGTGGGAAGGAGGAGGAGGAGGGAGAGCAATCCAACTGGATCAGCTGGAAAAGTGGGAACGAGAAGAAGGAGCAGGGAGAGAGCACAGCAACCGGATCAGCTGGGAAAAGTGGGAACAAGGAGAAGGAGGAGCAGGGAGAGCACAACAACCGGATCAGCTGGGAGAAGTGGGAACGAGGAGAAGGAGGAACAATCCAGCTAGATCAGCTGGGAAAAGTGGGAAGGAGGAGGAGAAGGGAGAGCAATCCAACCAGATCAGCTGGGAAAAGTGGGAACGAGGAGAAGGAGGAGCAGGGAGAGCGAACCTACTTGTGCTCCTTGGTCTTCTCCTTGCCTTTGCTGGAGCCGGTGGCGGAAAATCGAGGGAATAAAAGGCAAACAAACTTCAGTGCACTGAGGGATCAGGGAATCCCGGAATGCTCTGGGCGGGAAGGGACCTTGAAGACCCCTAATCCCACCCCCTGCCATGGGCAAGGACACCTTCCATTATCCCAGGGTGCTCCAAACCTCGTCCAGCCTGGCCTGGGACAATTCCAGGGATCCAGGGGCAGCCACAGCTGCTCTGGGAATTCCATTCCAGCCCATTCCTCACCCTCCCAGGGAACAATTCCTTCCCAATATCCCATCCAAGCCTCCTCTCTCTCAGCTTAAAATTTAGGTGGAAAATTTAGGACACCCCAGCTCCCAGCACTGGAGCTGGAAGCACGGGCATTCCCTGGATTCGTGTTTGGGCCGGCAGTGCAGCACCGCTGGGCAGGACACGCGGGATTCCCGGATCCCGTTCCCGGATTTGGGAAGCTCCTAGGCAGGGGACATCCTCCTCACCCTCCTCCAGAGGTGCATCCACATTCCCCCTCCAGAGGGGCCCACGCTGCAGGGAATGGGCTGGATCTGGAATTCCACATTCCCACCCCAGCTCTGCATGGGAAACATCAATCCCTTCCTTCCCTGTTCTCTTTGGGATCCTGCTCCGCTCTCTGGCTTCTGTTTTCCCTCTCTCTCAGATTTCTCTCTCCAGCTCCTGCCTCCCTCTTTTCCTCCCTGGGTCCTGCCTCCCTGTTTTCTTCCCTGTTTTCCTCCTCATTTTTCCTCCCTGGTCCTTCTTCCCTGTTTTCCTCTCAGATCCTGCTTCTCTCCCTGTTTTCCTCCTTGTTTTCCTCCCCAGTCCTTCTTCCCTGTTTTCCTCTCAGATCCTGCTTCTCTCCCTGTTTTCCTCCTTGTTTTCCTCCCCAGTCCTTCTTCCCTGTTTTCCTCTCAGATCCTGCTTCTCTCCCTGTTTTCCTCCTTGTTTTCCTCCCCAGTCCTTCTTCCCTGTTTTCCTCCCTATTTTCTTCCCTGTTTTCCTTCCTGGGTCCTTCTTCCCTCTTTTCCTCCCTGTTT
>VZTA01026808.1:0-60723 GCA_013398855.1 Mohoua ochrocephala
AAAACAAACAAACCAATCAACCAAAAAAACAGAACCAGATCTATTTCTTGTCTCTCTGTCTGGCCCAAAAAGCATAAATAAATACCTTCTGAGATTTTCAATCAAGTTTTACAGTCCCAAAAGACTTGAACCATTAAAATATTATGTAAGTTTTTATTCAGACCAACTACTTTGAAGTCCATCTGTTTATATCGGAGTTGGCCTCAGCAAAAATCCAAGAACAAAACACACACACTGTGTGATACTGAAATCAGATCCAAGTTTTCTTGGTTGGCCCCTTTTCTGCCATTTGCTGCAAGTCCATTAGTCAAAGCCACTCTCCCAAAATGGTGTGGGGAATACCTCTTTCATGGTACCCCCTCCAGACCTCAAATACAACAACAGCCTTGAGAAATTAATCTCTCCCCCTGATAGCAGAGAAGAAAAACAAGCAGTGCTTGATCCTACATTTCTCCCCCATTTCTGTTTCACCCCGATACATCAATCTGCTTCCCAGCAAATGTCCCACCAGCAGCCAAACACACATCCAGCAGAATTTATTGTTTTGTGAAGCACTGCCTGTCCCCTCAGTTATTCTCCTATCCAAGGCCACGGATGGGGTGAGGGTGCGGTTACCCATCCCACACTACACTCCGTGGTGGAGGCTTTGGGGTTAATTTCTCCAATTAGCTCAACTGTGTCACAATAGGGGCTCACAGTCTTCTCTAACAGCGTTGGGTGTGATCTGTAAATGCTGCTTTTTCCCAGAAATTTTTCCCTTCTCCCGAGTGTAACTCTGCATGTGTATACCCTCACACACGCATGCCTCCAGTCACACGCACGCACACACGTTTGCCTTTGGAAGATATTTCAAACCTACCCAACCTAAATAAGGAGAACTTTTAAATGTATTTTCTTTTCCCCTTGATGTGGTGAGATTCACAGGCTGTGGAAAAAGAGGCTGGGACAAGACACGGTTGCATCTGGAGCGGGGGAGGCACTCTTTTTTGTGGTCGTCTGATGAATTATCAAAGCCGACTTGTAAGGAGTTTGGGGCCCAGAACTTTAAACAGATAGAGATTTTCCTCTCTCCTTCCCTTTCTGTCTCCAACTGTCCTGGGGATTTGACTGAGTCATGTTACACTCGCTGTGACTTCAGATCAGTCGTATCTGGCTTTAATAATGTCTTTATTTTTATTGCTGTTATTTTTGGCTGCCTGGGTACTCTTCAGAGCCTTGTTGTTGCACTCTCGGCAGAGGTAGCAGCCTGCACTCAGTGATGGGAGAGATGCGAGGACAAGAGGGACCTAGAGATGGAGATGTCAGCATGGAGCCTCTGGGACTCACTCAGGGCCAGCTCTGAGCTCCCATGGAAGCCCAGTCAGGAACGCCTGGCATTCCCATCCCTTCAAACAAGACCACTCAGGGCTCCCCACCTCAAACATCTCCCCAGTGGGGCCACACAGGAACTGAACAGACGTCAAGACACTGGGGAGAGGGAGGGTGGAGGTAAAGAGCTCCTGGGACATGTGAAATACGTGTCCAAATGGGGCAGCTCTGGTTCAGAGCAAAACAAACCCAGCTCAGGTCAACCTCAAGGGCTGCAGCTGACGGGAAATCCCTCTGGGGAGGTCCAGGTGTTGGGCAGGAAAAAAACCCCAAAATTTTCCCCACCCTTCTTTTTCCCCTTTTTTGGTAACCATTTTTAGAGCCTGAAGTTACAGGAGCATGCCTCAATGGAGACATGAGAAAAAGGTAGGAAGGAAGGATTGTCACAGGTCAAGTCTCTTCCATCACAGTTTTTTATATTTATTAATTTATTTCCAATAAAGGAGACAGTACATCTCCAACTTTTTATAAGAGTGCAAATGTGAAGTCAAAGAGCTTCCTGCCCAAGACAGAGGCGAGGGGGAGGAGAAAAGAAATGGAACAGCTTATTAGTGGCTACATTTCATCTTTCAAAGGAACATCTTGGAGGCCATCCCAGAAGGATCCTGCTGTGTTTCAATAAAGTGACTATGGGGATCGAAAGCCCAGTCGAGGCACCTAAAGAGCAGAGCCAAGAAGGCAACCAGTACCATTAGGGATTTATTTTATTCATGCACAGAGTATAAAGGGGGACAGAGGAAGGCTGCAGAAGCACATCTTGAAGGCACAACATGCTGGGATACTACAGAGGGCTTTAGGGATTGAGGGTCCTTGCCCATTTCATCAGTGGAATATATAAAAAATATAAATGAGTTCTAAACTTCCTTGTTCAAATCAGTTCCACTACTAAAACCTTAGATCTTAGTGCTAGGGATCTCTGAGAACAGGCTTTGGAAGAAACAAAAGTGGCTTTTATCTACAGACATAACTTCATTTCAGTCACTTACCAAAAATATTCCACTAGCATTCATACTGCCTTTTCTTCTTTGTGTCAGCCATGCAAAGCAGAAAGGCTGCAAGACCTACAGAATATCCCCAGAAGCCAAACTAACACATATTTATAGAAGAGAGAAGAGGAAGTTCAAGACAGGAAGGAAAATATAAATTTCAAATATCTTCTTGCAGAGCAGAAATTACAATATGCAACTCGTGCAGCCATTGCTATACCACATATAATGAAAAGTCATAGAGCAGACAAAGAACCTTCATTAAAATCAGCATAAACATGAAAACTGATGAGTGGCAACAGATCAGGCACTCATAAATAGTTGCTCACTCCAAGTTTGGGTTGGACACAGGCATCACCCAAAGTAGCCTGAAAAGAGCAACATCCTCTCATTCACTCATCCCCCATCAGGCATGTAATGCAGATACACTGTCCCCCCAGAATTTTCATACCCAAAAAACCCTTCAAAACTTATAGTCCCCACTCCTTCGTGGAACCTCATCTCTGTCCCCCACCTTACTGCCATCCAGCTCCCTCTGCCAGCGTTCCTCAGACGGGTGTTGCACACAGGTAGGGGATGGGGACTTTGCCTGAATACACAAACAGGGAGGCAGTTAGCAGAGATTTTTCTGTGGCTCACTCCCCGAACCAATCTGAGAGAGAGAGCTGGGTTGCAAAGGGATCGTGGATCGAGCTCTTCCACACTCTCTCACATGCCCTGCACAGAACGTGCCATTGCAGCCTGAATGCAGCAGCCCAGCCCGGAATGTTTCTCTCCAGATGCTCAAACCTCTTTCCATTTTCTGTTTATGTGTTTGTATCAGGCTGGAAGCTCTTTACAAAGGCCCATTTCAAAAGTTAGAGACAGCATTTTGCTGTTCTCTGAGGGCATGCGAGGATTTTTGCTGAGGGAACTCTGAAATCATAAATACCCATTTTCAACCCCACAAGCCTCACTTTTCCTATTTATTTCCATCTTTAAGATCTAGTTCTGGTGGGAAGAATATAAAAGCAAATGAGCACAAAATAAGCACCATGATGTACACCTCACCCAGTGCAAAGGCTGAACAGGTGTGTGTGCATGGAAGGATGCAGAAGTGAGGCAAGAAGAGCAGAAGTAAAGAGGATAAGGAATTCAAAAGTTGTACAGCTCCAGAGGATAACTGTCTGGTGGAGCACTGAAGAAATGCCATGGTTTAAGAGCTTTGTAAATAGTGTTTAATTCAGATGCAGCTCCAAGAGGTGACTACCATTGGAGAAAAAAGGAGAATCTACTGGAGACCATCTTATACAGCAGAAACTGAGATGCTCTCTCAGCCCTACTTGGCAAGAAATACATTTCAGTGAGGAAAAGGTTTCTTTTCTTTACCCTGAACATGAACTTTTGCACCCACAGAAAGTGTATTCTTTACACATTTTTATTTCAAAATAAAAACAAACAACCTTGAATGCACAGAGTTCAATGCTGAAACAGGTAAATGGTCATGGACAAAAATGCATTTCAGCAAATGCTAACAGTCCATTTCCGATTTGCAAAACTTCCTGAGCATCTTCAATGACCAAAAAAAAAAAAAAAAATCACAACAAGAAAGGTTTTAGAAATCCTGTATATTTCTCTATATATTTGGAAATCCAGCAGGAAAAATTACATTTTTCTTAACTCCTTCCCCTTTTCCCTATAAAGTGTTTCAGTTAGGACTTAAACTTCAATAATTAACATATTTTGTCCATTCATGATGAGAAAATCTCTGCTGATTTCTGACAGAGAGCAGCTGAAAACCTGTCAAAAGGCTGGTCAGAAGAGGGAGTAACTTCAGCCTATCACTTTGAACCATGGAATGATTGCTGAGTAACAGCAGGCAAAAATTATCTGTTAGGAAACTCTGTTTTGTTGGCTTGGACTTTGCTTTTTTTGGTCAAGCTGCTGTATTAATAGTACAAGAAAGTGCCACAAACACAAAAGGAACACTTTTCAAATGTATAAGCTGGCTCACAGATAAAAATCTCTACCTGAACTGAAAAAAAACCTGAAGCACCCTGTTTTACCCCCCGTTAGCCAAGATGGTGAACATTAATTCTTGGTCTCCTCACAGTTTTATTCAAGTAAAACCCTCTCCTGTTGAAACCATAGATTTTACATCATAATACGTGTGTAAAGCTGGTTATTCCAAAGTTTAAATCATGTTTCATCTCTCTCTTACCGATGTCCTCCCCGCTGCAGGGCTGTTTAAACAGGTGTGCAGACACATCGATAACAGTTTCCCCCAGGTAAGGACATAAACAGGTTTTTATCACTGCACAGGAAAGTGCTGCTTATGATTTACTATTCACCAGACAGAGATTTCATTCTCAAGAAGTCTAATCTGCTTCACCAACTAATTCTAGCAGCTGGGAAGGTCTGAGCCAGACAAACATCAGATGTTTTACAGAGAAACTCTGCACAGTAAAAGGTAGAACAGAAGGTATTACCTTATTAGAAGTTAAGGTTTTGCTTACTGAAAGCCAAAGAAGCCCAAAAATTGAAACTCAGACACAAGCCATGTGGGGTTCTGAATTCCAGCCTCATTTTCCCTTCACCAGAAATAAGGTTATGCCCTGAAGCTCCAGCTAGAGCTGAAAATGTTAATAAAGTAGTTTTTCCATTCCTATATGCTAATTCTTGTCTCAAGATAAAAATCACTGGTCAAAGTAAGAAGGAAACAGCCCCGTGCCACAGTGGCGTGCACTTTGGCAGGCAGAGCACGTGTGGGGACAAGGAATAATGCCAGAGGGGCAATTCAAAGTTGGATCTCTCAAAAGCAAGGAGAGCACCTTAGCCCATGCAACCTCAGGTCAGAGAGGAATTTGGGAGCGTGGGGGGAAGAAGGTAAAAAGTTTTATAAGGTCTTGATGCCATTCTGACACACGATATATATTTCTTTATAATTCCAAAATGTTTTATGGGGTCGTAATGTATCCTGCCAACCTTCACCTGGTGCTTTTTGCCAGCAGTGCTCCAACATCCTCCCAGATCGGACACAGATGCTGCCCTGACTCGGAGAAGTCTATTTACTGAATTAGTAATTACCACATCCTACAGCACCTGAGTTTTCCTTGGAGTTCTCCCAGCCACGTCCTGCCCATAGCCTGCCTTGCTTAGCTGGTGAAATCTGACATGTTCTTGGCCAGCAGCGCAGCAGCTTTGGCTGCGTGTCTAGAAATATTCAACCTGCAGAGAGAGCCGAGCCAGAAAAGATTTCTAAATAATTTGGCAATTTCACTCCGCCTGTTTCTGGTTCCTTCTCATGTTCTTTTTTACGCAGAGAGAAACTACACCAGGCTGGCTCAGTTATTTTAGTGTGGCAGCTGGGTGGCTAGGGGAGAAAATGCAGCCTGTGGAATACAGAGCACTGCTGAAAATCTGGCTCTTGGTTAACACGCACAGAGGCTCCCGTATCAGATGTAATACTTCCAAGCTGCTCTCTGTAGAAAACAAGAGTTTCAGCCCGGCAGAAAACAAAAAATATGCAAAAGAAATAAAATGATAATAAATAGAAGAAAGCCCCAGCCCTGAGGAGCAGCTCAGCACTGAATGAAAGGGAATGCAAGCTGTTTTACATGCTTTTCTTGTCTTCCTTCCCTCTCTTGTCATTGGTTGTTTCGTTGTTTGCAAGGCTGGAACAGAGGCGGGAAAGCTGCATGTCAAGTATTGAAATTTCTCTTTGAAGGTCCCTTTTTGAGATGAAAAAAGGAGCTTCAGACAGAGCTCCCGAACCCCACTTCGACCTTCAAAGTTTGACTAATCCTTTGTCAGAGTGGCATTTGCCACTTAAGGCATAAAGCCCTTTTTAACACTCAGATCAGGAGCCTGTTTTCCTACCTCCTCCTAAAAGCATAACCACAGCAGACTTTCATTCATCGTAAAAGTGTGGGAAGGGGTTGTTTTGTTTGTGCTTTTATTTGCCAGCAAGGGGGCCGGGAATTCAGCTCTGTGTTCCAGGGAAAGATACAAAACTTGTAAAGCCTGAGCTAATGCGCCCGTGCTTCAGTGGGGGTCAGAGGGCATTTGGGGTCAAAGAATACTTTGGTATGAAGGCAAGAGAGTCTGTTTGCAGTCAATACCCACTAAAGGGCTGCCACTGGGCATCCTGGGTGCTGAAATTGTGGTTGGCACACGAGCCAGTCTGGTGCAAAATCTACAACCTGGACAGGTTTGGTATCTCACCAATCTGTCACAATAAGGGAGCCACGCATTTACACACCGTAGAAATAAGAATGCAAATGATCTCGTTCATGGGGTTCCTTAACCTACAGGTAGTTGGAAAACTGAAAAATATCTATTGCAAAGGGTGAGCTTCATACAGTGAAATGTGCTGAGTGCTGGGATGAAACAAAGCAATCCTTTTGGAAGGCACAAACTCTTAGGAAAAGGGGTTTTTTGGGTTGTAGGGTTTGTTTGGTTTTTTTAAATCTTAGATTTCATCGAGAACTTGAACAGACAGAACATTTACCCCAGTCAGATCTCAGCCAGATCACTGGATTTCATCCTAATACTCTTGCAAAAGCTGCTGCAAGGTCTTTTTCTTGCAAGACTGCCAAGCATGGCATGTTGGCAAGCAGCATCCAGAGGACACCAGCCTTGCCTGCAACAGCAGCTTCGGGAGCCTGAGTGAAGAGCAGTGGGGACGGCAGCTCTGTGCCACCATAACCAGGGTCAGCTTTTAACACAGCCTTTAACCAAAGTCCAGATCGAGATTTGCACCTCAGAAATCCAGATCCATAAACGTGTTGTCTGAACCACCTTGCCAAAACATTTTCACCTGGTAACACAGGAGGGTTGTGTCCAAATAGCAGTGCAAGAACGTGATTTTGAGTGCTACCAGAACCCCAGCTCAGTTCAAGAGGTACCCCAGAAATACACCTGAACACTAACAGAATTATGATGCAGAGACAAGGTCAATTCCAAGGATTAAATTCCCTTTTAGGTGTCTATAAAAGCCTTACATAGCTATAAAATAATACTTGTTGCAATACCAAATAAAATATGAATAATTCCTTATCTGACTGAACAGGCCTGTACTGTTACATCTTTAATAAGTTTACAAAATCCACAGATGCAAACTGCGGGAGACATTGAGCGTGGAGGTATTCCGGATCAAAACCAGGAGAAATGTTACAGATAAGTATTCTTCTGCAAGTGAAGAACTCACATACCTTTTGGCATTCCAAGTGTGTGCTATTCAGAGAAAGTACAGCCCGTTCCTACCCCACCAAACTGAAATCTATGCAAAAAGTGAGGAAGATTTTTAAAAATCAAGAACAAAAGCAAGGAAGATGTGGTGGATCTCAAAGGATTTCCTTCAGGTCAGGAGTCACCTTGGAGTTCAGATTTAACAGGAAATTTTTAGTCTGAAATATAGACCATAACATATTTTTGGATGAAAACAACAAATGTGAACCTTCACCTGCAGCTGAAACCAAATGCAAAATCAATCTTTGATGAAGTTGAAAGCTAAGAAGTCAAGGGACTGGATCCAGGCACCATGGAATATCTGGGAGTCACAGTGAGCACCAAGGAAGCTGCTGTCAGAAAGAGCCATTTGTTATGTTCTCTCTGCCCTGCTCTGCGTTGCACTGAGGCTTTTCTGTGCCTTTAGCTACCACTCCCTTTACAGGGGCAGTGAATCAACTAAGTACCAGCATCTCTGCAGTGATCCTAACTCCCAAATAAAGGTACGAAAGGTAAGAAAAATCCATATATTTTGATAAAATATCCACATGAAAATCAATCTGTACAGTCTTTAAAACGACAGCACCACGAGTATCCTCCCTTCCTAAGATACCAATCTGGAAGCTGCAATCAGAGAGCATCTTAGGGAGAGGATCAGAGTAGACAAAGCCTCTTTTTCTTGAAATGAGTGGTTACAAGTGACACCTTTAATGAGCAATAGACCCCCAAACAAGGTTTGTTTTTGTGGTGGGTTTTTCCCTAGGTTAAAACTCATTTCTAAGATGAAATTTTTTGCATTCCAATAAACTCAGGAAAATCTATACCACCGCCAGGTAATGGCTTCAATATTTACAGTACTAATAGAATTTCCAAAACTTGTAGTAGTAAATGTAGGATTCTCCATCCACCCCTTTTAAAATTCTTTTCAAACTCTCACTCACACACTAACAAACCAGACTGGCTTATCATTCACCCCTGCTTGGAAACAGAGAGAAGACAAGGGTTGCAACATCCTGTGGCCAAGCACAAGAGAAGCACAGGAGTGATAAGAAATTTTATAAGACATTAAAAATTCACTGCTACGAAAAAATAACCCTTGCTGAACAGGTATTTAAAGTTTCTCATCTGTCTGCATGGAACATGAGACACACAACACCCTCCTTTTTCCTTCAAAGAAAATAATTCCTGCAGAAAAGTCTGCAGCTACACAACCACAGGGGCCAATGACCATGTACACATGTAGAAAATCTACTCAGAACTCCATTCGATACAAATTGCAAGAAATAAAGAGAAAAAGAAATAAAGGCAGGAATAAGTAAAGTCAAGAGAAGAAAAGGAAAAAGCCAAATTTCTCACTCACTCTTTCTATCTCAGTCTAAGACAGCTCTGTCAGCAATTACTACTAATCCAAATTATTCTTACACAAATATCACTGAAGTATGAAGCACAAGATAAATTTAAGGGCAGAGATTGTCCCAGCCAATCACATGGTTTGGGAGTCCTCTTGCAATAGGTGGATCTAATCTAAGACTACGTGGTAACTTTGGAAACTGTGCCAAAAAGATAACACAAATTATTTTACTTTAAACCATCATGAATATGCTTAATGAGCAATGAAATCTAATCTTCCAAGCTTTAGAAAGATGACGATATTACGAACACATCCAAGAGCAAGGGAGGCAGAAATTTATATAATTATAAAACAGAGTAATTCAACCAACCGCCACCAGACCAGCAGTGCCACTGCTCTGACTGAGCAAAGGCTCCTGAAGCAAGGCTTCCACCAGGACAAACACGCAAGGAATCAAATTCCTCGGTACAGTACAAACTCTCATTCCCTAGAACAAAACCATTTACAAGGCATCATTTAGTGCTACAGACAATCACAACTAAAAATAATTCTATTTCCTTTCAAGGCGTGAATACAAATCTTGAAGCGACCCATCAATTCCAAGGCAGAAGAAAAACTCTCTTAACTTTGCATTTACAAACTCTGCGTGATTTGAAATTGAAGAAATGACCAGGGATTCTTTTGCCTGTAGCACCGTTAGTTTCCCCCATACAGGCATAAATGATGCTCATCAATAGAGCCGTGATATTTCCGAGTATAAAAAGGCAACATAAACTGCGCTTACTAGGTCTCCTCTGGTTCCCATTTAATTTCTTTTGTCTAATGTAAACTCACTGGGCTATGACTAACAGCTAACATATAATTTCTAATTGTATGGCATTATGTTATGTTAGTACAAAAACATTACCAGAGCCAAGAGAGAGACAGCAGCAGATCGTTCAGTCTTACTGGGAGTAGACAGGGATGGAAAAATACTGTCAGTATCAACTGCATTTGTCAAGGAAGCAGATTAAAAGCCAGCTTTAAGAGGAAAAAATTCTTCCTACATTTTGCTTTCCTTCTCCTTAGATCACAGAACTGTTACATAAATGAACCAAAATATGTTCACCTTTTCAAGGGCTTATGAAAAAGCAATTGGATGATACAGGACATTACTATTTTATTCTTTGGAAGATGTTATGTATATTTCCACAGAAATGGCCTAAAGCTTTAGAGAGATATAAAGCCTGAAGCCACATGATTAGCCATAGAATCCACTCTTGTTGCAGAATTATGTTCAGATTTACATTTGAAAGAATTATGGGCCAGAGTCTCTGCAAGAAAAGGAAGGGAAAAAAAAAAATCTGATTTACACCCTGTAGAGATTTCCCTCCCTGGGGAATAAACCAAAGGAACATAAATCAAGAGTGAAGCCATGTAGAAGTGCACTCCTGAGCCTGCAGATAGTCTGCAACAATAGCTGCAAGAGCTGCCATCAGCCCATATCCTCCCACTGGGCTAATCACGAGTTCAACACGGACAAATTAAATGGCAAATGTGGCAGACAGCACTGGCTTTGTTTGTTTAGGGCTGGCTGTATGTGATGCTCCTCTGAGAAGCTGGGGCTGGGCACCTTGTCCCACAAACCCTGCCTTGAGCCAGGGAAACCAGCACAGGAGAGGACTCCAGTCCCATCAGACACGGAGTGTGCCCAGTCCCTGGGGTGCAGAGAGGGAGGGATGGAGAGAATGAGACCCATAAACAAGAAGGAGCCTATGCAGGAACAAAGACAGGGACAAAGCTGAGAGCAGCAGGGAGAGATCCCCAACAGGGTCCCTGAAGGGGGATGGATGGAATGAGTTTAAATAAGTACTCAAAAAGGACTGCCTTGACCTTGTTGTCACACAGAAAGCAAATGAATTGCCGAAATCAGAGCAAATCTGAAAAAGATCTGTCCGCATGAGAGAGGGAAGAAAGAGGAGGATTTGTTTATGCTGTCCTTAGTTTAGTCTGTCTTAACCCAAGGCAAATCTGTTGATCTTAATTTTTGCTGGTTTAAAGCATCTATACACTTTCTTAGCTTGCTGTCCAATAAAACACATCTTTTGCAACTTCAAATGTTTTTCTGAAGAGCTCACTTTAAGGAAGAGGTACAGCCAGGCCCACCTGAGAGCTCTGGCAAGCTTGGGGTCCTGTTCAAGTACCACACATTGCCAATGGCTGCTGCATCAGTGGGGACTTCAGATAAAGTTTCATGAAGACGCTGTTTGATCAAACAAAAGCCCAAACAGTCTTTTCAGTCTGTAACCATTTAAGCATCTGGTAGAATTCCAGGAGCTAAGAAGAAAGTGCAAGGAGCGCAGGCAGAGAGTCGTGGTGCTGTGTTAGGAATGTTGGGTTAGCTTCCAGCTCTCAAGAGAACCCACTGCATGATCATAGCCTGCACCCCCTGGCAGGTCACCCCACGTTCCTGTGCTTGTGCTTCCCTTCTCACACAGCCTATCAGGTCCATTCACTGCACTTGCAAACTCTTCAGGACAGCATTTATGTCTTGTTATGTGTTTGTTCAGGGCTCAATATAAGAAAGCTCTAACCTCAGCTGGGGAACCCTCACAGCAGCAGAGTGCAAACACTGGGCCTGTGCTCTCCCTCAGAACAAGCCAAACACCATCCACAAACCTGTAAAGTCTACTCTATGATTCTACTCCATGGTCGTGTTTCAGCCAGGAATCCCACATTAACCAAAAAGAAATCCTAAAAAGTCCATTCTCCTGACCTTTAATGTCATTGTCACCCAGCATGCACCTGGCAGCACCCAATCAAAACCTTCCAGGGCGCCATAACCTTGATACTATTGACCAGCATTGCTCTGATTTAAATTTCAAACAGCCTGCAATTTTGATTCTTTTTTCCCCCAGCTCTGAAAGCAAACATTATGGATTTTATAGGGAAGAAGGCCCCGGCCACACACTTGATTCGCACAAACTTTGCATACGTGAAAAGGCAGTCAATACAAACAGAATTCATTTTAATTAACCTTAATATGCTGATGGAAATGGTGGGGAGTTTTCACGAGCAAATAAGTAGAGCCACACACACAAAAATATCTGCTTTGTTAATTACACACGCACACATCCAATAATACAGTCATGGTTAATTACAGTCCTTGTTTCCAAACTTACATCGTTACGATCAGGCTGAGGAGCTGCTTCAGTCAACAAGCACGGGACCTTTTTTGGGTTAGGTGGAGTAGAACCTGGTGCTGAGATTTTGATCCTGTCAAAGATCTTCAATTTTCCACCTCCTCATCGAGCCACTAGTGCCTGTTTGGGATAGGAAGAAACTTATTGTGCTTCCCCAGCCTGGAAAATGCACTGGAAAAATTCCCCCCGGATCAGAAACAGGCTCAACTGCAGCAACTCTTCAATAAGTCCAAGGAGTTCAAATCAGCCACGCAAAATCAGGAGCAACTACTTTAAAAAGTGGTTATGCTGATGAGAAACCAGGAAAAGAGGCAATCAAGAAACCAGTCTATGAAACTACTGTGTGCAAAGAGAAGGCAAATACCAGCAAGCGAATTAATATCCCTCTTACTCAATTTACACCTATGCAGACAGTCAGAATTAGTGAGGCCTGGGTACAGAATCTCTGAACGGACGTGTTCCAGGAGAAGGGGGCACTTCTGAAGAAGGCATCGTACCATGATGGTTTCCTTGTTCATTGCTGCAAAAATTTCAAGCCAAAGCAGACATCTCAGCATGAACAGGTCTAAGGTTCCCCAACCTTTACAAAAACCAGAGCCAAATAATCGTAAACATCTGTATTTCAAATGTGTCTCTGCCTCCACAAGGACCAGCTCTCCCTTTAAGGCTTACCTGGGCCCAGCCAAAAGAATTCAAAATGAACCTCGTGTGCAAAGGAGTCAAGCACCTGAAAGAATGAAGCTCCTTTGCAATTGTTTTTGGGAATATGTAGGGCCTCATTCTGAAAACTTGCTATGAAATATCTGTGTATCAGCCAAACTTCTGGCTAGGGCTGAGACTTTTAGTTATTTCCCAAAAGCAGAATACAGGAAAGGGGGGAAAAACTGTTCTCTTAGGTTTCCTCAGCACTCTTATCTTATCAGCACAGTGAACACGTGCTGCACAAAGAAAGCAGATCCAAGACACAAACCCGGGTATTTAATGTTTGTTCAGTTAGAAGAAAAATATTGCCAAACCAATGGATTCAAGAATAATAGAGTTATGCCCTGAAAATCATGAGATTTGAGACTCACTCTCTTTGCTTTCTATTTTTTAATCTTCCAGGGTGCTTTTGAGTTACATATCTACGTTTGAGAGCCTGCGGGCCGGGAATTTATTTAAGATGCAGCTAAGAATCTCATTAATAACATGAATCCAGGAACTGGGCTTTGAAGAAAATATACAGGTAAAGTAAAGCAAAATTTAAAGTCACGACAAGTGTCGCCCAGTGCATGTAATATCAATATCCTGCTAATGGACCCATGATTGGTTAATGAGCTGAACCACACAACAATAATGGGGAAAAAAACGGATCAGAAACGTGGCTGCTAAGAATTCTACCAAGGCATTTAGAGTCACACCCAGTTTGCTTACATGATGGTGGACTGGCCTAATTCTAACGTCACAAGGAGTACTTTAAAGTAGGTAAATGCTTTATGATATACCTCGATTTGCATCTTTATAACCAAGCAAAAAGGGGACTAAACAGACACTTCTGCAGTTAAGCCAGGTAAGAGGTGTTCTTAAGGTTGTACACCAAACCCCTACTTCATTGTTTAGTGGGATAATTACACATAATGCTATTGATAGTTGTAATTTCATCACGTCCAAAATCTAGGTGGTGTTAGAGTTAGACTGTTAAGACTCTAACAGCTAAGGATAGACAAGCACGTTATAAAATGAATTTGGCAAACCTTCAAAACAAACCAGTGTTGAGCAGGAACAGACTGAAACTCCCTTCTTGCAATATCATCTTCATGTTTGGAACATATCTGACATATTTCAAGTATATTTTCATTAGATGCATCACCTGACCTGTATAAACACTGCTGCCATCTGCCCTCCTCCCTGAAATTATTGACTAAACTTGGAAAGTGTAGGAAATAGCACTGCCAAAATTCAGACTTCAGACTAAAAGATGCAAATAATTGCGCCTTCAGTAGTCTGCCTGATGCTGAAAATCAGTACTGCAAATAGCCTGACTTTTCTGCAGAAACTTCAATGCAGAAGTTCGTGAACACAAATATGGAAAGTAAATTCTGGTCCTCGCAGCAACATTTCCCTCTATTTGTACCTAAGAAATGCATTATGGAAATAAACATTTACCTGACACTTGTCCTTAATAGAGGTTCTCTCCTTTTAAATTGATTGAGAGCTTTAGAGTAAAAGAAAAAAAGCACAGGGGATGTTGAGCAGTGAAAGTTTGGAGTTTAATGAACAAAGCCACTTATTCCCTCTCAAAGGCAGAGTGAGGCAGAGAGGGAGATGAAAGCTCTTGTTTCATTTTATGTGCAAAACAGAACAGACATCTCCCATAGACATTCTAATGAAACATTGATTTGCTGGGGTGACGTCTCTTACCACAGGGCTCTCCACCTTGGACTTCCAGGAGAAACGATTCACAATTAATTAACTGCTTTCACAGATTATCTAAAATCTAACTTGGGCTCAACCCCACTTCATGATAATGTTGGTTTTGTTAATATGCAGATCAATGGACACACATATATATATGTGCATGTGTGTGTATGTGTGTGTGAAGATGTATTGCAAACTTTTATATACATACAAACCTATAATGCATTATATATAACCTATAAAAATAAATTCTATATAACATACCACATGTACACATGTATTTATAGCCAGATAATTCCCCTTCTGTAAACTCACAGGCAATTTTCTGCCATCAGCTCAGCAATTCTATGGGAGACTTCCACAAACTCCCAACGTTCCAGGACAATCCCCGACCATCTCACCCACTCTCCTTGTTCCCCCAAGTCAGTACCAAACCAATACCCTGGGACATGTTAACAAACATTGCTCGCCACTGTCCTAACCACCACTGTAATGGCTTTTCTCAGGCACAGGAAAGAGACTGGCACTCATCTCCTAATAACAATAACAGCAGCAACAACAATAAACCTATTTAGGGGGAGATATAAAATAATTATTCAAATAAAAATACTTGGGATTTTATTTGCTTTCAGAAAATAGAAAGGGGGAAAGTAATTGCAAAATTCTCCTTCTGTTAAAAAAAAAATTACACACACTCCAGAGATTGCTTTGCTGTATATGGAGTGTATGGCAGAGACATGTGAAGCACCACATATCCCATCCCATAATTTAATCTGATTTATCATATGCCTAACAGATCCTCAATCCAGGATCACAGCCTGGTTGATCACTACATGAAATTCTATCACAAAGATGGGTTTCCCCACATTTGTGGGAACCCTTCTGTAAAGAGACCAAAATAGAGCAGCGGGGCAGCTTCATAACTGGTTTATTAGTCAATATTGGAAGTGGCAAAAAAAGTAGCTCAGAAGGGCAGTAAATTCTACATTTTTCAATAGGCGTTGCCACAAATTATGGTTAAAGATCATTTTCCCTTAAAATTTGTAAGGAAATTAAGGAAAGAAATTCTGTGGATATTGTCTTCCCAAGCTTTTCTTGTTCTGGTTGAAAAACAATTGTTTGGGAAATAAGAAAAATGGATGGATTGTTTTTATAATCCAAGTATTTAATTTTCAGCAATAAGAACTCCAAAAAGTTCCAGAAGTGGATATTTCTTTCTTAAGTAAAAAAAAAACCTCTTTTCCTTAAAACTGGATAGTTAATGCTCTGTGTTTAAGGTCCTGTGGCAGGGCCTTAAAAGCTGTGGTAGATTTAAATTTTTCTTTAAGGGATTTTAACCAGGCTCCCGGTGACTTTATCCTTTTTCTTCTGGGATGCTCAATAGAATTATGGGCATGATATAAGAAATAATTCTTTGGGATATTTTGATTTAAAATAAAAACTAAAACTGCTTTTGAGTAACATATCTAAAGGATCAAAGGCCTACAGAACAGCAACACCATAAATAATGTTCAACCCACTGCTCTTTAAAGATTTTAACTGGAGAATTTGAAATAAATCTCTGACTGTACACACACATTCCCCCTCTCCTTCCTCCATGAATACCATTAACGTGAATTTCAAGCAAGGCTCACCTTCACAACAGCTATTATTGACATGAGGTAGATGATCAATACACAACAGACTTGAAGCTCATTTTCAGAAATTGATAAAAGTTCAAACCCCAGAGGGGTGAGATGATTTACAGCAGAGGTTAAAGCTATGCATTCGACTTTTCTCAAAAGCAAGGGTTTTCCAGATGCTTCCAAATTTTTTTTTTCCCCTAAATGCCTTTAAGTTTGAATATAAATTTATTTTCCTTCTTAGAATTCACAGTTAGAGTAGAAATTAATTTTGCTGAGAGTACCTATTGAGCAGGTAATGTCACACAAGAAAAGTTCCTTTGTATGACAGGTGCAAGAATCATGAAGCTGGATCTTACTGGGACCTACTCAGTATCTCCCAAACCCACTCTCAGGGCCAAGTTGTCCCATTCCACTCATTCCTGGCTGGATTTTGTTCCACACCCTCCTGCACTGGCATCGCTGTTCTGAGGTCCATCTCAGATCCCATTTCAAGGGGTCCATGACCTAATGATGAGACAATAAGATCTGATACATTCCTGAAGTACATAAAAGCAGTAGCCATCAACTTCCTGTGGAGCTGGGTATGCTCAGTGCTTGGTCCCAAGAAAAACCAATGGAAAAGGCCCCTTCTCCAACGAAGCAGAGCAGAGCAGGGGCAGTAACACACTTCCCCATGAGCAATGGGCTGCCCTTTCCAACTCATTGCAACTTCTCACCCACCCTCATCCCCTTTCCTCAAGGCAGCACTCCTTGGTGAGAAGGCAGCAGGAGCAGGAGGTTAAACACGGCTTTCCCTCCCAGGCCGTCACTAAAGTGGGGCCTCAGTAATGAAGTGCTCTGGCTGAAATAATAACAGAAAGGCCAGCACAGAACTCCTGTGAGTCCTGGCCCAGTCCAAACCCTGATGTGGATGTTGTTATTTAAAAGCACCACAGAGTAGGTAGGGCAGCCCCGTGCCCGTCACAGCAGTCAGAGGCCATTTCGTACTGTGTGCTTTTAATTATTTCATTGACACCCTTGGACTTGATAAGTGCCTGAATTTTCCTGTCAACACTTTAGTCCTTGATTTGCTTCGTTAAATCACAGTTTGGAATTTTTTTTCTCCACCCACACCCCAACTATTTTTTTGGCTTCTAACTCCCTGAATGTCCTGTGCTGTTTTAAATTACACGCTCATTTCAGAATACTTGGACTATTTATCTAGGAGGCAAATTTCAGAGTCATCTGAAATTAATTTCCCGACCCCAAAGATCCTGGGTACCAGCTTCCAATTCAGCCACGGAATTTCCTGGTGGTGCTGCATGGTTTGGGTTTCTCCACACCTCCAGAGAGCCGCCCCAGCAGCTGGGAGGCTGCAATGTGCCCTCCCCTCCTGCTTCTGTTCCTGCCCCGCTCACCTTTCCAGCAGCAAAATAAAATCTACTTTAATGAATTTGTAGCTATTAGCATAAGGTAAGCTATATAATTTTTAAGGTTTAATCCAGTCTTGGGATGTGGAAGTGTTTCAAACAGCTGAAGGATACACAGTACTCAGCATAAAACTCAGCCTGGAAAGTTGGTACTAATTGTTTTTCCAAGTTCATTAACAGGAATCAGCTTCCCTGTATGTCCAGCAATGCAAGTTTTAGGAGTATCAGTTGCCCCAGGTGATTTCACCTGGACTTTGGGCACCCCCACCATCTCTAATGTTAGGGCTGTGGGCAAAAGTGAAATCATTTCGCAAATTCCAAACGTCAAATGAAAACCTTCTGCCATGAGAAATCTTGGATTCTGTTTTGCGTGTCTGTAAAGAGTCCAATCTGATGGCAGAAATTTGAAATTCCCTGTTGGTTTGTTGAGTATATCAAAACAAGTTTCAAGTGTAAGAGAAGTGATGGCTTTTCAATGGTTAAAATTTTTTGAGGCAAAATTATTTTTCTTTACAATTATTTGTTTATGTTAAATCACTTGTGACATTAGGTTTAACACGTTTCTCATTTGAAGATGGACACTTTTCAAAAAATGCCATAATTCATTTTTTTTTAAAAAACCCTCAATGACAGTTACCCTCAAAAGCTTGTAAGACTTTTGGAAATATTTCCATCTACAACTTGTTGGAGAACTCAATGTTATTTTGGGAATAAGGATAGGGAATACAATGATTTTGCAATATCAGACCAACACAGACTTATTTCCCGGTATTTTGCTGTGACTGAAAGAGTTTTACTTTTTCAACCAGAAATTGGAGTTTTCCAACAACTTTTCAATTATTTCATTTTCAGTATTTTCTGTGAGAAAATTCCTCTAGTCTGCTCCTGAAGTCATTTCAGTACTAAAAGAAAAAAAAATTAAAAAAAAGAAAGTTACATTATAGACCTTAAGAAAGAGGCTTTTATGCATCTGAGGCTGAAGGTTCTCTTGCAGCAAAGCTCCCAAGAGTCACCTAATCATAGCTGACAGTTGGAATCAATCATGTCACGCCACAGGATATTTATCAGAAACCTGACGTTACCTCTTTGATCCACACCTGCCAATGGACAATGTAACACTGCCATAACCACCCTTAAGGGAACTCTCTGGAGCCTGGAATCCCCAAATCCCCTCTCACTGACAGGAAAATCAGCTAATTTGGGGGGTTGGGATTTTTCCTCAGCTGCCACCTTGCTGCGCTGCTCCAGGAGGACTCCCTGCAGGGAAGGTGGAACCTGCTGAACAGCTCCTGTGGGCAGACATGGGGCAGCTGCACCCTTACACTACCCCAGCCTTCTCTCCCTTCTTCCACAGAAAGGAGTCTCCCCACAGACAGGCCCATGGCAGCGGTGACACTGTGCTGGGAAGCGCTGATGTCTGGAGCAGAGACTCACAAAGTGGAGGTTCAGCACCACACCTCCAATATGGGTCATTCACCTCCCACTACCCTGTCCCATGTGAACTCTGCTGCCCAAAAATCACACTGCCCTGCTGGATCTTCATCCTATAGCTGGAAATGTCGGTACTCTGAGGGCAGGAGCAGCTACAAGAGCTACCTGCAAACTCCAGGGTCTGACTGCTCTGGGAAATGAGTGGCAAGATAGTCACTAGGGATGAGAGAGCAGTAGGAGAGGATAACACCAGGTCCAACTGCACATTGCAAGAGAGGCAGTTATTCCAAGATCTAATAACAGTATTTCCCCATGGATAAAGTATTTAATTGAGTTACACTACCATAAGAGGTTGGTTGGTTGGTTGATTTGTGTGGGGTCATCTGCTGTTTTTTTTGAACGCCATTGCTATCTGCCTTCCGACTCTGCTCCCTTGAACCTCAGCTCTAAAAGGATTCCTCTCTCTGCAGATTTCCCAGTACAAAAGGTAGAATCTGAACCCAAAGAAGCTAAAATAGAAAAAGCTACCGAAGGTTCTAGTAAGGACACTGTGAAAATCTTACAGTAAACTTAAAGTGCAGCTACTTGAGCTCAGAATTAGGTCTGTATTCCATGAACAGTCTTCTATGGGGCAAAGAAGTTCATATATTAAGGAAACAAATAAAATATGAAACATATTCAGGGGAGGCCAGTTTAAAAGCAAGCACAGAGGCTGAGGGTGGTTGCAAAACCACCTCTCCATAGAGCTGAGCTACTGAGGTTCATCATTCCAGAGTCCTTAGAACTCAGCTGAACACAGGAGCCTCATGAAACTCACAGCAGCTCCGCTTTGCCACCAACACATTGATAAAACTACACTGAAAAAAAAAGCTGGAAGGCGAGGCGTGTTTCGTTCTTCCTTAAACTGCTTCTATTACATTTATTTAAACAAACTGAAATGTCACCCTGCCAGCTGCATATTCAGCTGCTGTGGCAGCCCAAGCATGCACAGCCTGGCTTCTTCATAGTGATGTTTTGTGGCCAACTCTGCTTCCCAATACAGGATCCACCATTTCCACTTGACAAAGGTGGGCTGTGGGATGTGCAGATGAAATGGAACCCACAGCGAACTTGTGGTGCTTTGATGTAAAAGCTGTAGGCCAGGCATCAGCTGACAAAAACAGCGGGAGGCACGTACGGTTGGGTGTCTAAATCCCACCCCAAAATACCCCAAGGAAAGAAGAAAGTAAGTTGAAATAAAACAACATTTTGGTAGTCATCACCAAATAGTTTGAACAGCTGGAGCTCCTAAGTACATCCCTGCCTCTTTAGAAGGGCTGAAAAGCCTTAATTTAAAGAAAAATATACTGTACCTAATAACTGCACAATAAAGGGTGGGGGAGGGAGAGAATCCATGTCTACCTTGATGTCCTGGTGAACAAAACCTGATTGAGATCTCCATGTGTTTTTCCATCTGCCATGGAAATACCTTTCCATAGATATTTCTGCATGGTTTGGTTTTCAGGGGTTTTTTTTGAGGGAGGGAAGAACTCCTAAACTATGGTTTTAACATTTAATTTCTTCCCATTACCATTTTCATAAACAAAGGTTAGAAGCAGTAAAGGACAAGGACTCTTCAAATGTTTCTAAAGCCTTTAAATGCTAGCAGTAACACTGCCACAATTCAGTGAAAATGAATGCCAACTTTCAGGGGGTTTGGTACCAATGAGCACATTTTTCTCTGCCATAAGGCTGATCCTGAAAGGTCCTGAAGAGACAAGAGCCCCACTGCATTGAATTAAGATTGTGGCCAATTTAATGAAACGTTTAATACCTCCAAGGCCTCAGCTTTTCAAGAAAATTAGGTACATTGCAGCACAGGTACAGTAGGGGCATAACTATGTTCCCCTTGATCAATCAACTGGAGCATATAAAACTCTACAAAAAAATTATCTTTACATCCAGCTCGCTCGCATTTATCCTAGCAGGACACATTAGCTCTTACACATCACTGGTTAAACCATCTCCTCTGCTCCTGGATCAGAACTGGCTCCCAGCCAGCTGGGGCAAAGCACAGGTTGAGAAGTTCAAACTTATCTCCTTCCCTTCAATTAGCAATACCCTTCAGCAATTATTATCTCCTAAAGAACAAGGCAAATCTGCCCTGCAGCTTTTTCCTCCAACTATTCCTGCTTGAAAAGAGACTCAGCTGAGTGAATGAAAGGAAACTGAGGGTACTGGTAAAAATCTGTCCTCAAGCAGCCACTCCACATGTAAACACTGCAAAGAACCAGCTGGCATTACAAGCAACAAGTGACTCACGTGACTCCGTGCTTCAAGGCTACATTTTAAGATTTCAAGAACAATTGGATGTTAAACCCAGATTAATGAAGACGACCATTCATTTCCCCTCTGCAACAAAATCCCCACGCAATTAATTAGAAAAGCATTTTTCCAAAACTGACACATCCAACACAAAGGCTGCAGAGAAGGTGAATTCTTCCCCAGTAACCCAGACGCAAATCACAGGCTGTAACTGTGGGTGTTTGAGTCCTTGACTCGAGCGTGCGTGAGAAAAGCCAGCGAAGCAGCACATGCTCACCCTGTTGCTAAATCAAAGGCTCACGAGAAGGGCAGGGCTGGAGTTTTGCCACACTCCAACAAGAAAACAACTGCAGCAACCGCCACAACATCAGTGAAGATGGACACCAGACAGCCCTAGCACCAGCACGTGGGACAGAGGGCCAAGCAACTCGCTTTAAAGAGGTGATAATATTCCAGCCCAGAGGAGAGGGAGAGTCCTGTGTCTCAGCTCTGCAGTCATCTTCCCCTTTTCTATAGGAAAAACTAAAAAATGACACCCAAAAGATATTCTGAAAAGACCTCAGTGAATGAAAACATGCCCACAAGGTACAGATTTTGTTCTTAGGATTAGAAAGGAAATAATAAATACAAAACTGCCGCTATAACAACACAGCATCACAAAACTGACATCCCTTCACGGGCACTTCGATCGTTAAAGCAAAAGATCAGATTGTTCAAAGATTTCTCCAGTCTTAGCTTTGGAAAATCCACACTTTTCTTCTTCAACTTGCTCTCCACGTGTGGACTTCGGAAAGAAGGGACTTTACACCGCGTGTTCTCTTTTCTTTCTTTCTCTCACTTTCTTCCAATCCACCTCCCCCAAAGCGGCACTTACCGCAGTGACAAATGAAGCAATAATAAGGTTAGTCATTTAACTCCTTGCATCCTACTTAAAAACCACCCTAATTACTGTGTAATGGGTCCACAGAGGCAGAAGAGTCTGGGTGAAATCTACCCGGAGGGCACTGGTATAGTTCATCTGTCCATTCCCTAATAGCACTCTAAAGTTCACCCTTATAAACATGTCACCTAGCCTATAATTAAGTGACTGGTCATTAGGTAACATATGTGGTACCTGTGGGTCACATATCAGTCAGCTGGTGATGGATCTTCATCCAGGAGCTGTGCAGGAGCAGCTCCAGAGCTCTCTGTCACCATGGCAGCTCTCTCCAGACACAGCACCCTCACAGCAGAGTTTGGGTGGGTGGGTTTTTTTAAGCAATAAACTCTGTGTTTGTGAAGGGTGAGACCCTGAGGGGAGGAGGGAGAGGAAGGACTGTCACAGTTCAGCCTCAGCCCAGCAGCACGATGAAAAGCTCTGTTTTTCCTTTATATTCTGCAGGCATACTGGTTCCTAAAGCACCCTTCAAACTTTGCTGACAGGTGAATTTCCCATTCACGCTCTGCGTGAGTCAAGATTGCTAATTAATATATTTTTATAAACTACAAGGGGACATCCTCTTCCCTGGTCGTATTTTAAAATAAATAAATCAATATCAAGTTATGCTTTTTAACTCCTCCTTCAGCTTTCATGGTCGTGCAAGGACAAGATGGACAGAGAGGAAAAGCATAAGCCAGTTTTATCCTTGAGTTTATCAAGGAAAAAGGAAGAGTGTAGAAGCTACAGCTGAACAAACTCCCACATAACTGAATGAACCACACACCCAGGCTGATCTGGCCATTCATCAACGTGGGCACAAAGACAGATAAATACAACCAGTTCCATTGAGCCCCCTCCTCACCTCACTCTGTGCAACATGAGGGGCTCGATCAAGGGCGATATCAGAACAAGTGCAGGACATTTGAGTCAAGTTTTTCCTCAGGCTGCTCGAGAGCACCAGTTTCCAGCAGCTTTTGTTGCCCCCAAGAGACAGAAAAGGGCAGATCACGTGAAGTCTTGAAGTTCAGACTAGAGTCCCAGTAACCCTGAGGCTCATACCTCTTACAAAATTATTCCGTTGCTCCATAATTTAGAAGTTCTCTGAACTGGCAAGGGAAAGAAAATTAATTTCCTTGAGGAAGGCCCACAGAGGTGGGCTACCAATTTTGTCTGGCTACAAGAGGACTGTACCCCTTCCCCCGTGTTGCATATACTGTTTTCAATGAATTTACTGTTACCTTCTGCATTCTTGGATTCCATAATGCTATGAAGAGCTGGACCACACAGATTTCCAGATGGTAAATGAGATTTGAGCTAAGCTTTTCTGGGTAAGTAAATTATATAGGAAAAAAAAAAATCTCATGCCCACAATGTTTAAAGGTTTATAATTGCTAGTTATTATCAGCAAGGAGTGTGCCCAAAGCCATGATCCTATGGCCAGTAAAACAAGACAAGACCTTGAAATCAGCCCTCTGACCTCAAGTGATGAAATGCACTTCAATTCCCACAAATATTAACCTCCCATGATGTCTTTTCTGGCAACACACCTCTGTTTGATGTTCACGGCAAAACACTCGGGCCCCCCACAGTTTTGGTAGGACAGGAAATAGAAGATTTGGCCAAAGCATTACATTGACCAATTAATTCCAAGAACAAAATTCCAAGCCCAAGAAGAGGCATATCTCCATCAGCGACTAATTTAGCCCACTATATTTAGAGATGTAATTGGATGTAACTGGACACACACGCACATATCACTGTTTTCATTATTTACAACATGAAGCAAAAACTGGCATTTTGACTAAAATCACATTGGAGAGATACAGAGATGCACAGATTTTGTCCCCCAGGGAATTTTACTGCTATAAATTCTGCAGTCAACAAGGGGACAAAATCTAAAGAAATACATTGTTCTTTTGCATATTTTGTAGAGAAAATGCCTGCCCCCCTGGCCAAGATGAGAATTTATATCCCTAGACTTGCACTCCTTACCAGGCTGTCCACCTCTCATGTTTTTACTGCATTTCAGTCAAAAGTTCTTCATAACCAGATCGATCAGTTTCTGTTCTCTTCACACCAAGAGAGCACCATGCTGCTTTTGTACTCTCATGTTTTGCATATTTCACCATATTCTCAGGTTCTTTAGTCAAAGACAAGATGAGCCAAGGAGAGTGACATCGAACAATATCTACAAAGATGATTTGTAATTTTAACCTCGAGCTCATGAAACACACAGTTTAAAGCTGCCGTCTGGGAAGGCTCATGCAGGGATTGCTTCTCCCTGCTATATTCTATATTATGTCCATACCATAACCTGAAATGCTGTTTGCAAACAGCAGAGACAACTCTTTTATTCCAAGCTATCCCGTAAAGAATTCAAACCTTTTTACTCGGGGGGTCTTTTACCCTACAAGGCAGCTCTGGGTCTGGTATCAATCACCCAGTGATGGATGGGCATCCCATGCCAGGGTCATGTGTACCTCCAGTGCTTATTGAACTGCAGCACCTCATCCTCGCCGGATACTGACGGCTGATCTATATGATTCAGCTCCAATCGAAACAGTGATTTTTCACTGTTAAGGACTCTTCCACTTGACGTGTTTGCACCGAGACTATAAAGGATCAAACTGGTGCACAGGAAAACAGCCCTCAAATAAGGGGATTAGCTGACTACTGTGTGCTTGCACCACATAAAATTATAAAGTGGTCCTCATCTAAAGAAAAATAAATAAGAGAGAGGAGGGGAAAAAAAGCAAAAAAGCCTGCATGGCAGAGTCAGTGCTGCTCACTCAAGAACATGTGACTATTTGAACACATAGTTGAAACATATCACCAGGACAATTCTGCTTCAAGAGTTTGACAACTAACAGGCACACACAGGAGCATGGCACAAATTAACCTTACTCCTTGGCACGGGCAAATATAAGTCATGTTTAGGGAAGATGTTGAAATACAGGACAGCAGAGAGGATGGGCACAGCACAGAGAAGCGAGTTGTTTGATAGAAATCGAATAAACAGCAACTCATTTATTGTTAGAGTAGAGACTGAATTAGGAAAGATTGCTCACAAACTGTAAGTGAGCAGGGACAGGAGCCTGTGTGAGAAAGGAGAGAGAAAATTTGGGGAGGAGATTCTTAGCAGTTCTGGATTTTTCTGTATAACTCAGTAGGTGCATGATACACAATCAAGGGATTAAACTGATCTCAAGAAATCTTGTACCTAAACAAAAATGGAGCTGATTCCAAAGATAAAAAAATATACTGGTTTTACATAATTTGCCTTAGGGTTTTATCCCTGATTGGATGCATCCATAATAGTGTCTTTTCTAATTCAATAAGAGAAATCATTATTCAAACTGCAATTACTTCCTGTGCCAGTAAGGTGCTCTAATTGCCCTTTTTTGGCACTCTCTGCTGCAGTCAACACAGCACGTGCTCTTCCCATGTAATTGCCATGCCCTGAGAAACATTCCAAGTTGAATGCACTGGAATGCCGACCCTGGATCTCTGTTTAAACCCAAGGTGGATTTCTGTACATACCTAGGAAAGCAATGTGGTCAGAGCTGAGATTTCAGCTGACAGTAATAGCCGGCTTTATATTTTCCCTGTGGTTACAGCTGTTCACACGGGCCTGCTGCAGCGCACAGAAAACGGAGAAACACAAGAGAGCGAAATCAGGAAAGGCAAAAGAAGGAAAACGTTGCCCTTGTGGAGTGGACACAGCCAGAAGGACGTTGGGAGTTGTCTGGAATGGGACATAGAAGGACCAATTCCTTGCTGCTTGCATCCTGTCCTATTACTCCTCTGCAAAGGGGATGTAGCTCGTTACTCTATTTACACAAGTACAGGTGACCACACAGAGACAAGGCAAGATACAATACAGCCCTCAGAAACGAGACTTCTGCAGCGCATTCCCCACTTAGCAGTAGCTCACTGGGTGGTCTTGAACCACAAACCAAAGCCATAGCTAATACTCTCTTACACAGCGATTCCAGGGTCCAGCACTCCACAGCAAAATATTTGCACTTTCTTAGCTGAACAATACTTTTAAAGTATATTTGGTCTCATTAACGTTTGCAATTATTTTGCCTTTTTTTGATTTATTTAATGAGAACTTTTTGTCCTTAAACAGTTACAAGTGCCTCAAAAGCTACCACCGTTCCGTGGAACGGGAATATGTCATTGCTCCCACTTTGCAGAACTGAAGAACAGGTGTACAGGTGCACAGGGTTGTGGATCTGTCTTTCCATACATTTGACATCCTCACAGAACACCTTTTGCAAGTTTGCATCCATGTGAAGAGCTGCCAAATCCTTTGAGGACTCATGGCAGTCCAGTGCTTCTCAGAAAGTACCCGAGTTCCATAACAGACACCTTGTGTAAGGTGACCGCGCAGACAACGCTTCTGCCTTTTGTCTCAAACCTGCACATCTGACAGATTAAAGAGCACTTTTTCCCCCCCGCTATTTTGCTGTGGTACCAATCATAGAACCAATCTTAGGGCAGGTGTTTATTTTATTTTTATTATTCTGCTAAGCACAGCACTCTCTACAACCTTCAGGGAAGGGGAATGGGGAAGAACAGCATCAACTTCCAAGAAAATATCAAAAGCTAATAACCACCCTTCTGCATTTTAATCCATAGCCAACCCCAAAATAACTCACTTCATACACACTTCGCACTTCTGATGAGGAGAAAAGGAGGTGCTTCATTCCAGAAGCATCTTAAAAGGCAGATCACATTAATAATGGTGAATTAACACTGATTCTTAAAGATTACATTTTTCTCCTTTAAATAGTAGTCAAAATTTGACATTATGAAGTAATTCAGGATCAAATAACAGTTCTCACGTGAATGCATATTTCATGGAAGTTTCCTTTTTAGTTTGCAGTGTAGAGAAAATCATTGGAGGGAAAATTTTCTAGAAGAGATTTGTGATAACATCCTTCACACTGCTGTGGATGGAGCACTGTCCCTGTGGCTCCTGATGTGTGCAGAGCCACAAAGAGTCGAGAGCATTTGGGCACAGCCACGTGGTGCCAAAAGTCACCATTCCCAGTTGACACCAGGACCTCAATCCACTCCAACACTTTGGCTAAGTGGCCATGCAACCCTTGCAGCACCACAGCCACACAAACAAAGTAAGTGAGATTGAAAATGCCTTCAGCACCTCCACATCCATCCCGGAGAAAATCTGTTTTCTAATTTGTCTTTTCAGTCCTTCAGCTGCATTAATTTTACTGTGGGTGAAAAATGTGAGTATATTTATGCAGCGCAAATTACCAAATAATGAAGATCACGACAACACTTCCAGATTTTTGGAAGCCCGTTGGCACAGAATCAGAACAAAACACAGCACAAGAGTAAAAATAGAAATTGCAACCATAACTACTTAATTTTGACAGGAAAGGCTAACATGTGTGTTGATAATTTACAGCTTTCAAAAACACCAAAGGATTTATAGTCTCTATATACCTAAGCTTAGGTAAATTAGAGGCAGCTACTCTGCCAATCTGCTTTCACTTTCGAATTCTTTGTATAGGCTTATTACAATAAGTTGAAAAATAAATTAGCATTAGAGTTTTGCTGAGATAAAAGTTTAAGATTCCTTTTACTACTTTACCTTCCAGTTTTGATATTTCATAATCTTTATTTTATATTTCTCTCATCTTTCCCATGCAAAGATGACAAAAAGCCATCTAGAATGTAGGCTGGCCCGGGTTACAGTCATTATCCAAACAGACTAAAAGCTTCGAAGTCATGGTTACGTGTAATTACAAAATAATATTTATGTCTTCTGCAAAGAAGCTGATGAAGCCTGGACCAGGATGGTCCACAGAAAAATTTGTATGGAGAAGAAACAGGGTATCACCACCGAAACAGTTAAGACTGCTGTGCAATAGCATTTTTATATGTACAAATAAATGAGAGAGCACAGGCCCTGACAAAAACAGATTGGGCTCAAAATAGACAAAACACAAGCAGAGCTTGGTTATAATTATGCTTAGGCCAGCAAGACCCAGGCACTCTGTGCATCCTGTAAACATCAGGCACTGGGATTTGTTTATTTTATTCTATAAATGAAAACTAGATAGTCATAGGCAATCTGGGGGGATAAAAATTAAATAAAATCTAGGCTGGAGTTTTGTTTTGAATGGATTTTTGTGCTAACTGTACAAGATCTCTAGTGACCCCCAGCAACGAGAACAGTCTTGTCTTCAGTCTCCTCAAAGAGACAAATTGCATTAGTGTAGCACATAACACTGGCCTGACAAATGAGCTTTTACTTCACTAGGAGATTCTATGCAAATGTGAATAATCCCTGCACAGAAGAGAGAAAAAGGGCAACCCTTCCCACAGCCAAGACACATCATTATACTCCCATTAAAAAAGTACAAATAGTTCAATTTCATATATAAAATATGCATAAAGTTAGGCCAGGGAAGTTTAATTATTAGTGATCTGCCAAGACCTTGAGAAGACCCAGAGTCCAACAGAATGGTGGAACAGGCAGCTGAGAGCAAGGCCGGGAGGGGGACCCTCAGGAACCTCACCCACAGGTAGATGTGGTCTGCAGTCCCTCTGGCCAATACAACCTCCTCCCTCCGAGCCCAGGAGACCCTATCCCACCACCATGAAATCCTTTAAAGAAAACTAAAAAATCCCTACACAAACACCCATCAAAAAAGATTGTCAGCGGTCATGGAGAAACATCACCTTTTCTGGTCGCTGTTAACAGATGCTCAGAATTGGAGCAATTTGGTAGAGACTTAAAGAAACCACTGAGTCCATTTTACACAAGCTTCAATACGTTCCAGCTGCTGTCACAAACCCAGGTACTTCCAGAAAAATCTGTGAGGTCAGGATATGACAGCCAGTCTCACAGAAGAGCCAGAGATGCTTCTTGTGGAGCAGCAGCAACATCGTATAAAGAACAGCAGATGGAACTTGGACCAATAACACTTTGGCTCAATTTTTGATTAAGAGATACGAAACTCTGAGACTTCTCAACGCTGCAGTGCAGATACACCACCTCAAAAAGCAACCTGCTATCACAGGTAACTGCACACTTCCTGATTTGCTCTATTGCATGGTCTACTGAATGGCTTTTCATTTTCCAGGTACAGCTCTAACGAGCAGGTGAGCTCTGCAACTCCAAACAATTTAGAGATGTCAGTAAAGACTTTAAAATGACCCTCACACGGTTAAGCTGCAATAATCCCCTGAAGTGTTTGAGTGGCTTAGGTCACCAATAAGCTGCTCTCAGGAGTTAATCAGGAAGGCTGCCTAATTAGGACAACGAGCTCTTCACCAGCACATCCCAATGAAGACAGCCAATTATACTCTTAAAAGTCACAGCCTTCTATAACCCCGTGGAAGTCCAACCATAGCATTTGCTAAATAAACCAGACATAGCCCAACCAACCTACACAAACCTGGTGTAGCTTATGTTTAAAACTGTCATTTAGTTCTACATTTTACACGCAATTACTGATCTTGCATTTTAGGTGTGAGTTACGTGACTTCATCAGGGCTTTTTGCAAAGCACAGCACAGACTCTCCACCACCACACTGACCAGTTTGACTGCCGAGGAATGTCCAGCCTGATTGCTTCCTTTAATGAGAAATCACCAGCCAGAGATTTTATGAATAATTTCTCAAAATTTCAAAACTTGAAAAGAACAGAACAGCTAAAGAAGGTGAGATGGCTTTTTTTAAATAAAGATTCCCTCTTTACATATCACAAACTACATTATAAAGCCTAAGTTTCGAACTACTTGCTCTTCTACTATAGCAATGGTTCACCATTGAGTAATTTTTTACACCACAAGAGTACTTTTATTTATATATTGTTCAACTTTAATTGAAATTTCACTTTCTAATTCGGAGTGATGTTCATATTATTTTCATGTTATTTGTTCAAAGCCAGATTATAAGAAGAATCAAGCCAACAGATCACAATTCAAGCACTGGGACAGGCTGCCCAGCAAAGTGGTTGAGTCACCACCCCTGAAGGTATTGAAAAGTCGTGAACTTGGTAATGCTCCATTAATGGTTGGACTTGATGAACTCTAAAATATCTTTTCCAATCTAAATAGTTCTATGATTCCATGAATTCAGCTCCTATTTTTATTCAAAATCTTACAAAACCAAACACCATCTATCACAAGCATTTTATAATAAACTGTTTGAGTAAGAATTCAGGACTAAACACAAACTTGTCAAAACCCATGCAACGTCAGAACATCACACAGGCAAATCAACAGGCATCGTGTTTAGTCCTATAAAACTATTTCAAAGCCATTTCCAGGCTTGCAGGTTGAGTTGCACTTGTGATTTGGGAATCAGACCGCACATCCAATCCATAAGTCTGGTCCTAATTTTCTATTACAGTTTGCCAGTATGCTGTGAGTAGATTCATAACTCACTGGCAGATGATTCATTATGAAAATGTTAGAATAGCTTCAGCGTGCTGAGGAGTATGTTCAGGTTACTGCTGTTCAAAGCACCATTTGGGGGGTGGGAAGTTTAGATACTTCCCACCACTTCCAGACTTTCAGGCAAACAACCAAATACACGACTCAGGCGGGGTTGGCAGAACTATCTTTGCTGACCCAGAGCATAAGGAATTAATCAGCACCACGACAAATATGCAAGTACAGATTTAATAGAAGGGAACCAGCCTTTTGTTGAGTCTGCTGAGTTTATCACGTGTACAGACTCCACCGATGGACGCACAAGCATTTTCTGGTTTTCTTTTTGTTTTCACGGTCTCTTTTCTCCTAATCAGAGAAGTAAAATTAACAGCCTCAAAGCCAGCTTGGATTGCCAAGAGTCTTTCCTGGCCTTACTGTAAGTCTGGGACAGAAAAGATTTAACGTGAAAAAATTCAGGTTGGGAATGACCTTCTGAACTGATTGACTTTAGTGGAATGTAAATGATGGGCAGTAAATCAGGAGATGTGCACACCGCTCAGTGAATCATCCCATTCCCTTCAATCCCATCTAGGGGGAGAGACATAAATCCTCCCAGTTCAAGCTGGGCCATGAGCAGTCCTTTATATTTCCAATTAAAGATGTACTGTCCTTTGCCCAGCACTCATTTGGGACGCTGCACATTAATATGGAAATCAGCAGCCCAGCAGTGGGACACAGGGACCTCACTGTCTCTGCCATGTTCATCCCCAGGCTTCCTCCCAGCTGGATGGAGCAGGGCTTGGTGTGACAGGCAAATCCCAAGAGGCGACAGAGAACCCTTCATTAGAACTGAGTTCAATGCCACACTGCCAGTAGGCAGCGCGTTCTGATGATTGGGCCTCTCACGCCAATCCTCTGGGGCTGCAGGCCAGGTACAGATGCTTCCCAGTGCTCCAAAACAAGTGCACAACAGTCCAAACACAGCCTCATGGCACGAATACCCATCAATTACCACCGTGTCACTGCCAGAAGCTGCAACTGGGAGGTTCTCTGTCATGGGAACAGCTTTGCTCTCCTGTGAAATCATGGCAGGCTAACAGCAGAGACAGCAGTCACAGCCCCGTGGCTGAGAGCACTGAGGGACATTTACAGCCACCACCAGCATCTCTCTGAGCCTACTGGTGATGTTTGAAGGGTCCTGGAAAGGGGCTGCCTCTGTTTGAGAGTCTGGCAGCACTGACCAACCCTCCTGCTGGGCCCTGCGTGTCCCTTGCTACCCTGCCATGTGGATAAAGGAACCCGGGAAAAGAGGGAAGGGCCGGGGAGGTGCAGGTGGTGGCCACTTTGTGCACCAGTATTGGGGATCATCTGTGTGAGGAGGAGCTTCAGCACGTGACTAAAAGACAATAAATCCCCTCAGACTCCACAGGCAACTACAGGGAAAGTGATCAATGAGACAGAGTCAAGTTAACAGGCTTGAGGGTTCAGGTGCTGGAAATGAGGGTTGGATGGGCATCAAAAGTCACTTCCTATGGCAGTGAGGACAGGCTGCCTAGAAACAGGAGTTGGGAAAATTTTTTTTGTTGTTTTCACTCATTTGACATCAAACTGTTCCCACCCGAACACCGTTGAATGAATTCTCTGCCTTTTCTAAGTCCTCCTCGAATTCCTTGTATAAGAATCATGTTATTTAAACCACCTCATTACTCTGACACAACTGCTTTTACTCAGAGCCTTGGAAAAGAGTGGATGGAAAGAGTGTACACAGACCCTAAAAGTGGGGTTTAATAGAGTTAGGAGCTGAGCTTACTCAAACCTCTCCAAGCTGCTCTGCATTAGTTCAGGCACAAGTCCAGGGCTTTAAGACTTGGTGCTATCAACAGTGGACAAAATGTGGGTATCTGGCAGGTAAATCAGTGCCTCCCTTCATGGCTCAGATGAGGATTGCTAACTTCTGGCTTAAATCATGTGGACAGAGAAAATGGATGCCAGTTACTTCTCTAGAGAGTGGATTAGAGTGCTGCTGGGGTTGGGGGCAGTGGTTACCCTGGTTGCAGACCAGCAGACACAGAGTGTTTTTAAAAACAGGAGATTTTTCCTCACAGTAAGCAGATAAAACCTGGTTTACCTGCAGAAGGTGGTGCCTTGTAACCAGATTTCTTCTTTTTTTGTTGTTTTTGGTTTTGTTGTTTTTTTTTTTTTGTTTAACTTCAGGGAGGATTTACCTTCCCTAAAAAGATGGAGAGTAAAATCCTAGATCCAAAAGCATCTCCTCCCACACTGGCCACCTTACCCCACCCTGCTCTCCTCTTCAGCGCTCCATAGCTATTTTTAACATCTCATTTCCTCACATTATGGCAATTTACATACTTAAACACATCACATTATCGTCCAATATATAAACAAATTGAGATAATGCACTGTAAAGAGACTATTAAAAAAACCCTGCAGATACACACACAGGAGCTTTTGGAAATCAGGCAGTTCTTTGAAGCAAAGCAGTTGTCCTGTATCAGTAATGGGAGGATTTCTCAGCAACACTTTACAATAAAGCAGACTTAATGAGAGCCGAGCAGTGGTGTAATTCCTGTGGAATTGCATATTGAAAGCTACATTCATACCCAAGAAGCCCATCAGGACCAGTATTGTTAGCATGAATGCTGAAGGAATTGCAAAATGAATTGCCATTTTGTTATCAAGTGCTTCCGATTGGCTCTATCCTGCCATCTGTGTCATTGGGAGGATGTGAAGCAGCACAGGTCCGAACTTGGGCATCTGAAAGGTGGGTCAAGGGGAAATTTTGTGCTGCAGCATCCTCTGCTTCTTCACTGGAGAAGTTCAGTGCACCTGCCTTCCTGCCACCGTGCTGGGAAGAAAAGCCAAAACACAGAGTGGATTGCCAGGTCCTGGGTAAGGCAACTCTTTGCCCCGAAGTGAAGGGGGAACACCATTTATTGATCAGCCATGCAAAACCTGGTGATAGGTCATAGCAAAACACTGCTCAGAAGAAGGAGATTGCAAATTATCTGGCTCTTTTGAGGCTCCTGCAGCCTTTTCTACTTCTTCGTGATGCTACATGTTGTAAATGTTCTAAGTTGCAAAAGCTTGGGAAGCCCCCAGAAAAAAAGGAATGTGCGGCTCATGTCTCATTTAGCTCTATGGAGAAAGAACAGATTTTAAAACTACTGGAGTGATTTAGAAGCCTAAATTACATTCCCAAAACATCCAGATCACATAGAAAGTCACTCACCACTGTTCAAACCCCAGAGTTAGCTCATCTATGGGCTTTAGAATTGTATAGAGATGCACCAAACAATTTTTAAAATTTTCTCTAACTTCCCTTTTGTTAGCTTCTGTTGGAATAGTCATTGATAAAAGAAATCTTTAATGAAAAAATGTCTTTGTTTCATCACCTTGTTCTATAACTGAGGTACTGATGCTCCAGTGAGTTAGATTTGATATCTCTACATGAATTCCCACTTCTGTCTTTATTTACAATTCCCTTTCAGCCTTCAAGATAAAGAATTACCGTATTATTCATCTCCTTATGTTGGTATTGCCACATTGGGATGCTTTCCAAGCAGAAAAGCCTATTTTGACTCTTGGCACAGCCCTGACACCACAAATAATCTGGAACCTACAGAGCTCTACACGCCCTCGAAACCCAAGAGACGCACCAGGACTGATCCGTGTGTACACACAGGAGCAAACCACAGCACCTTTCATTCCCACTTCTTTTCAAGTCCTTCCAGCCTGACACCTCCCATCCTGTATGTCTGTGCTGGGGTTCAGTCAGCAGTCTGGGAGAGGCAGTGCTGCCTCCTTCTAAAGGCCTGACATCCAGCTGTGAGGGACTGGGGACCTCCCGGTGGCGCTCAGGACTCTGAGGGGTTGTGCACGCTTGATTTAGGGTGCAATATTTTCTTTTTAACAATTTCAGAGTTCCATAACGGTGAGGTCAAGGACATGCCCATCTCATTTGGGAGAAACTGAGGCTCAGAGAGAAAACTCTTTGCTCTGGAAGATATTACATAAGCCACAACACCTGACAGGATGGAGCCAAACAACACAGACTGGAATGAATTAAGGACAAACGGCCCTGTCCTCACAGTCGTGCATCCAGGTTGTGCTTTGGCCGTGCCAAAGCCATCACTTGGCTCTGTTCCCCCTGCAATTTCTTTGTGGCTTGATATAAGATCCATGCCAAGCCGATCCATCTCAGATGATGACATGCACCATGCAGATGTTGCAGTGGGTGCTTATGGGTCCAATCCATGACAGTCAAGTTATATGACAGAACACAAGGAACAAGTTTTTTAAAAATTAAATTCTTTAAATTTACAGTACTATAAAAAAAAAATGAATGAGTTTAAATATTTCCAGATCTACCAGAAGAATTATTCAAACTAAGTTTATAGGTCTGACTCTCCCATACATCACTCTAAATCAGAGGGGATTTCGCTAGACCTGAACGTAAATAATTTATGATCTAATGGGAAATGCTCTTCACGTACCAAAAGCTTAAGAATAAGAACCTCTCCAGAAACAAAGCCCCAATTTAGCAAAGCACACACTTAACATCACAACTGTTCAATTGAAGTATCACGTATTAAAGACAAAAAAATTAGTCACCTTTAGGAAGGCTTGGTTCTAGTTCCAGCACTGGCAATAAATAAAGCTTCCTGTAGTGCAGGCATTTCTCCCAGCACCGTGCCTACACCCACGAGCACATTGCCAGCAATACACACAAGAGAAGGTGTCCATCTTCCTTTCAGCTTCATTACAACTGAGAACAAATTGATCCTGCAACGCTGCCTCACGAGAGAACTTGTACGGGGCTCCAGTGAAATGAGAGACCAGCGAATGCTTTTAGAGCGAAGCTCAGACTTAAAAGAAAGATGTTTGCGTGATAATTTGAGGCAGATAACTCCTTCCTGCCAGTCAGTTTTCCAGTTCATATCAAGAGAGTAGAAGAGAGTGACCCTTGTATTTAAATGTTAATCCTTTTAGCACCACGTCTCTACCTGCAAAGTACCTGGACTGTACTTGTGTGGGTCCTACAAAAACAGCAATGATTCAAATAAGAGGCAACTGACAAAAAGCCTCAATGTTCCCCCTTATTCTTTCTTTTGAAACAAGAGAGGGAGACAGGCATCTTCAAAATTCTGCATTTCAAAGTTATCCTTTTTCCTTTTGTTGGGAGGTGGCAAAATCAGACTATTTAAAGAATTGTCTGATGATATTTTAAAAGTCTTTGGTTACACCGCCTTGGGGAGTTGAATAAAACAAAGGTAATTCAAAGATAGCGCTCAGGTTTGTGATCTGTCTCAGCTTGGTTGCTCTTGCCCTTAATTGCATGCATCCTTCTCGTAGGGATTTCAAAGGAAAGTTCAGCACCTGAAATACTGATCCCTGCCTCTGCACTGGGAGCAAGTTCTAAACCACGATTTATGCACGTGCAGCTCAACTGAGTCAGCAGGATCAGCCTCAGGTACCAGTCAGATGTGCTTGGGCACTCCCTGAAGGAGCCCCTGGTAGCACATCCTGCTAGGTTTTACTCGATGTTACTCCTCAAAAACAGCATGCACATAAAATACACGAAAGAAATCAGGAGACACCACGTACACCCTGGTGCCCAAGCCATGAGAGTCTCCAGTCTCTCTGCTGTGTCCCGTCCCCACTTTCCACTGAAATCTTGATCCAGTTGCTGAGCACAGGATTCATCTCATCTAACTGAAACAAATAAAATAGGGACACCTACATGCAGGCACAATATTGAGTTTCCCTTCACGTTCAGTAGGGAGAAATGGTGTTTTCAGAGCAGTTATTTCCTTCTAATGAGGACAGAGGACAGTAAACCCCATTCCAGGAGTGCCTGTTTATGGAGGTCAGCACAGAGCTCCAAGGAAGTTTAGATTAATTTGGAGTTTAGATGAATCCCATCCATGTGCACTTGGGCTGGGCCTCATTACAGCAAGTAAAAAATTCTCATTCTTCTCAGTAGGCACCAAAATAGGCACCTAACCTACCTCATAACTTTGGGGGTTGGTATTTTATTGGTTTGAAGTGGAGGGGCAGGGGGAAAGCATTAACATTTTTACTTTTTTTCAACTGCTTTTAGCAGTTCAATGGTTCCTTAAGCCAGCATCAAAACCCAGTTGAGTCAGTCCAATTCAGGGCTCCAGGCTTGGGAGGCTCTGCACCAGGCTGACTTTTTTTACAGCTCCATATCCCCTCAATTCTTCTGAAGAACAGACCCTGCTATGTTTTCCTTTCCTGAATTCAGTGCTACTATCAACTCTTACCTCTCCAGATATCAAGACAACTCATTTAAGCCCAGGAAATGTTGCATATTAGCACTAAGAGAAGACGTAAATTTTCCATTCTTAATTCAAGTAAATTTGGGAAATACAACATAATTTCACTTATATAATGCATAGTTTAAATTCAGATAAAAGAGGTAGAACATTATATACGCCTGTTCCACTTGCAAAAAAAACCCCTCACTTTTTAGAGCAACAGAAAACTGTTGTTGCCAAAACAATACAGATGAATCCAGCTTTGAATTGAGCAGGCACATTTCTGCAGCCCTTCAGTGCATGGGCCAGAGCTTTAGACACAGGTCCAGTTGTGAGCCAGGGCCAGGCTCAGGCTCAAATCCATGCAATGATGAGACACAGCCAGATATGAGTGGTGACACTGTCTGGGCTCTAAACCAGCCCTGCTCTGAAACTGGAAAAAGGAGGAATTTTGTTTGGGCACACCCTCGTTAAAGTACCTGAAGAAGTTTCAAGAAGATGCTGGATTCTGACAGCGAAGACACACACGTCATGAACAGCACTGTACTTCTGGGGCAACAGAGTTTGCATCTTCCTGCTATTTATCTTTACTGCCATAAGTGGAATTTTCCTATTTATTCAGGTGGAGAGGTCTCTTGCAGATAATTAGGAACTGGTCTGTAATGTACACACACAGCATTTCAGTCTTAACAGTTAGCATTGAGAAAAACTTTTGCATTCAAAAAATCTTCCTCCACACAGATATTAAAACTAAACCTAGCAATTAGCAGTGTAAGCTAGGTTCTGTCCTAATCACAGTTTAAGGAATCAAATATAATCTATTTTATGGCTCAAAAAAATGATGTTTCTTTCTTGCATTAATCATTATATTTTTCACTTTTGGTTGACCCTTGCTTCCCCCTGGCCTATATCACTTTGCTGACAAAATCTTTATTATTTAGGGTTTTCCTCTAGACACAGGACTGCTTTCCTGCATTTGAAATACAGCCAGAGAACACTCAGCATGGAGACCTTTCCAAAAAGGTGGGTTTTTTCCAGCTAGAAGGGTGGAGATGGCTACTTCTGAGAGTTTTCGTGCTTCCTGAAGTGCCTTTTCACCCGCAATGTAAATGAGTGGTGACCTTCTGTTCTGATCCACAGGTCTGAAGCAGAAGGGTCCTGCACATTCTTATAATTTCTGCAGGAACTGGTGCGATGCCAAGTTCCTTTCAGCTGCTGAAGGAAGCTGCTACAACACCTCAAGTTCAACAGACTTAATAGCCTTGACCTCACAACGTATAATGGCATTATTCTGTATGTTGGATGGTGCATAAAATGCATTACACCAATATTTAAACTATTGTGGACCTGACCAACCCATCAAGAATTGTGCCAAACAAAAGGAAGCTCAATTTTGAAATGCCCAAACTTGGCTCTGCTCCAGTTAGAGCACAGCTAAAATAAATAAATAAAATTAGTCTAAGTTTTCTGTGTATTTAAAACAAAAACAAACCTTAACTGATTGTGATTCCAATACATTCTACGCTAACACTTAATGGAAAAGAGTGAACGTAAAACCAGAATGTAATTTCAGAAGAAAAATCAAGAACGTTTCACTCGAAAAATCACAAAGAAATCTTTGTGCTTTGCTTTCAAACTGAGATATCATGGGAACGAAGATAATTTAGCAAATTATTCTGATTTGACAGAACTGAATTCGAGTGGAGCTCTACCAAAGTTTGCAACAAGCTTGTATTTTATCTTCAAATATCTTCTTTACAGCATCTTCTGCACCTTTAAACCCCTGACCACCACGGGAGTTATTCGCCACAGCCGGAAGTAAAACAGGAATCAAGCCACATCTCTTCATATTCTGCTCAACCAAAAGGCCTCTGATTTTAAAAGCTTGTATTTGACAATAAATTTACATTCCAAATTAAGGATTGTTCATGATTCAGACATCATCCTGCAGTGATAGCTATACATCAAATGATGTTTGGTTATTACATTTGATGAAAGATTTGCCTTTTTGGTTGGTGCTGTCTGTGAGGCAGAATTAGGAATACCTTTAAAGGAGTCCCTCTCAGAGTAAGAGGTTCCCCTGACTCCTGCCATGCAATCTGTGTAAAACCATTTCTGAGCACAAAAAAGTCAGTGCTGTCAGAAATACCTCACCTAGACATCACAAATACATAATGCCTCAGAACTAGATGATATAGTCACTTTGAAAACACAAACTGGTCACCAAACTTTCACTGGGAAATGACTCAGAAGGAAAGCAGAGAGTAGAGATAGCTGGGATATTACTGAGGGCAGCCCTTGCCCACTGCTAGGTGCTATCCCCAGCACTGTTCTCAAAGAACTTCTGTTTGCTCTTCCACCTATCTTGGGTGGCCCTGGCACCCAAAGCTGACTTGGCAGTTTCAAGCTCCTTCAACATCCTTGACAAAAGGATAAATATAAATCAGCCTGTGATAAATTCAAATCTCCCAAGTCCAGAAAGAAAACCATGTTGATATGGGCAGATTGTAACTATGAATTTTAAAAGTATCTCCATTTTAGCTTTATGTTTTAGCATAAAGGGCCTCAGCTGCCTCATCCAGGAGAAAGAACAAGAAAATAAATATATATATATATATTTTCAGGTACACCACTCTTTTCTTCAAAAAGTTGGGTCTTACCTAATCCTCATATCAATATTTAATATGTTTACTTGATTAGCGATGATAAACTGATCAATCAAAGGTTATCCCAATGATATTGAAATGCTGTTCACAGGCATTCCCTCTTTCAGGACCGCTCTGTGCACTGCAGACACTATTGCAAAAGAAACCACAAAACAGAAATTAATTCAAAGAGAAATACTCCCCATGCACCCCACCCCCNATACCCAGTGATGTTTCCAACCAAAAGTGTATTTTCATTCAAATATTGTTCTTCCTACTGCTGCAAAATGTGCTCAAAAAAACCCATGACAAATGCTTGTAATATTTACAAGATGTCATTGCAGTAAAATATTAATATATTTTCCTCCTTGCAGAACAACAGTGTGCTCCTATTTCCATAGCAATGCACAATGGGTTTATTGGAGCCACTCGCTGTGCGCCGTACGAGCCTTTCCAGCACACATGCTGCACCCAACTCTCACTAGGACCAGTGCCAATACAATTTGTACTACAGTAATCTATTAGATTCAGACAGACTTGCCTGAGCCTGAGGGGCTGAAACGGAGCAGCTACACTGGGAATGTTTTGTACAACCCCGAGCTGAGAGGGAGAGGAGGAAGGCGATGGCATCCCAGCACTACGCCGGGCTGCGCTGACACTGAGCTCTGGTCAGCCCATGAGTGAGGGGGGACAGCAGATCACAGCATCTCCCCCTCATTGCCATGCAGAGGGTCCAGAAGACTCCTCATGCTGAATTGGCTCCTTTCAACGTCCAGTTCTTCTTTTACTTCACCAGAGCCTGAGCGAATTTGCCTCCACTTTCAAATTATCAGAACTTCGAAATATGAAATGGTGAATCGTGCTTCCACCCAGCAGATAAGCCCTACATTTTCAGTGTCTCCTTGCCCAACCCTCTGCCCTTCTGCAGCTCCAGAAGTGTGCTGAGAAAGCAGATATTCCAGTTGCAGATGGCCTCAGGCAAGCCTAGGTTGGTTGAGGTCAGCCAAATCTGGCAGCTGCATTTTGCCAGCCCTGCCTTCCTGCTCGGGGGCAAACGAGCAGCAGCTCACTCCTGGCCTCCTCCCAGGCCACACTGCCACAGAGGGAGCTGAAGGTCCCCTTTCCATCCCAGCCAGTCCTCAGCTCAGCTGAGGTCTCCTCTTGTAGTTCTTCCCCAAGGCTTGATGCTGCCTCAGGTGTTGAGGACGGGGTTGATGAATTTTCCAGAAGATTTTGGACTCAGTTCACACCAAGGTGTAATTACTGGCTCCATTAGGCAAAATTTCAGTGCCAATTCTCTCAAAACCCCGAGATAAAACCAGTGACACCAGTTTCTGGGGATTAGGGACAAAGCCACACAAACTCAGTGTGCTCTCTATCTAGGAGAACAGCAAACGTGCACGCTCTTTGCGTCTCTTAACATCAAAAGAACAGAAAATGACAACTGGGGCTTCTCCCAGCACTTCCAAATGCTTCGTGGGCCAGCACTTGCTTTTACTGTTATTCTTATGCTTCTGGAATAAACACTGAAAACCCCAACGCTAATTGACAACAGCTTTCACAATGGCAGCCAAATTAATGAAGCTGGAGATCAACCCGAGTGGAAAGGTTTCAATTACCCACATGTCATAATGTAAGGACAGGGCTGGGAGTGAGTGAGTGTACCCTGGGCCTATCTGCTAATCAAAGCTTCTCTCCCAGAATCGCAAAGACGACAACTTAGTTATCTAAGTTAGTTAGTAATTACTAATCTTCGTTAGCAATTATTAACACACTCCCAGACTTTAGAGATAACACTAACACTTAATGTTAGAAAGTAAAGAAATTCACTTAAGTTAGGCTGTCTTATCTGAATGAGTCGGCCTTAGTTTTTCAGGTTTGGGCTTTCTAATAGCTGAAGTTTTCATCATTGCTTGACTGCTGTTTTCATTACCTGATACTGTTGAAAGTTAAAATGCACTCAAGACTACAACATTCATTTTACAAGTCTTCTTAAGTAAGGTTTGGGTGTGTAACCTGCAATTAGACTAGAAAATGTACTATAAAGTGAGTTTATTAGCATTTGTAAAGGGGAAGTCAGAATGATCTGACAGCTTTTTCCCCCTGTAACTTCAAGAAGTGAGAATTTACTAAAAATAGTGCAAAGTAGGGAAAGAGTTGAAAGGAACATGAAAAGGGGAAGGGAAAGGGAATAATGGGACCACATAAATATTTTAAATACCTATTTGTATACCATGCACTCCACAGAACTAACACATATTACAAGGTTTCCTGTTACGATGACATCTGACCACGCTTCCCTTTGTCCTGGAGGGAACACACTCCACTAGTACAGGGTTTATAAAGGCCATGAATGAGCACAAATACAATTCAGTGACCTCCAGTGTCCTTGTCACCGACATGTGATATTTATGCATGTGAGGCTAATCTGAAGCCTCTCTCAAGCTCCCATTCATCATTAGCCCATCAGATGCTGACTAGACCATATATCTCCACCTGGATGCTTGCTAATCTTTGACTATTAAACAGGGATCAACCACAAATTTTATACTGGGGCCCTGTCACTCAACTATTTGGATCTACTTTGTGGCCAGCTCCTCTCGTAAGGGAGCTGAATATAACCTTCACCAGGGCTCGTCCCCGGCACAAAATGCTACTTAGCAAGAGCACTCACGAGCCAAATTCCCAGGTTTTGTACACCAGCATGGATCTGCTCACTCCAATGGAGTCGTGCCAGATTACACCAGCTGAGGATCTGGCCATACATTTTCAAGGTACTCTATAAATTAATTAAGCTTGGCTTATAACAACCTTGCAAGGTTCAGCAGTACAAAGTGAAGTGGGAAAAGTGCAAGAACTCCAAGCCAATGGCACACAAGGAAATGCTGCTTCCCAAAGGGCAAATATCTTGACTGCCTGGCTTTTTAACTGTACATTCCATCCTTCCTGAGTCAAAACCCCTCTCTAAGCTCCACAAAGCCAAAAGTAGTCGTAGCATCAGGCTGCAGCATTAAGAATTGAACCTGGGAGCTCTGTACCTGCATGTGTGGGATTACTGCAGGAACTAAGAGACCAAGTTGGGCAGCTGAAGTTGTGTTGAGCTCACCCACCTGCTCGGCCTGGCCACAGAGAGATGTTGAGTTGATTTGTATTCATAACAACAGTCAAAGAGTTGCCCTATCTACTACTGAAGAGAATAACTGCAATATTAGAAATTAAATGCTCACATTCTGTTAAGATGTTTTTCCTAGCATTTAAAAGAACAGGGCACAGTCAGTAGAAATCCTCTTGCTTCCCATGCGCTTGCAGGAGGCAGCCTGACACCCAGAAGTTCTGAAACTCACAGAAATACCTCTTTTCCACACACTGCATTGAAACAGTTTGTATGTTTTTATTCAGGGAACACTGACTGAAGTAGTGAGACAAGGAACAAGTGAAAACAAGCCTGAGAAGATGGAAGGTTTGAAATTTATGAAAACAGCCCTAGAAACAACTAAGTTCTCTCCCTGCATAAGCAAAGACCATGGAATTTCACCCGATAGATCATGCAATAACCCAGCTCAGCTGTTTCAAACTCTGTTTTATTGCCTCATGCCCACTCAGCCTTAACCCAACTCATTGCACTGGAGGAAGGAGCAGTAACATGAACAACTTCCAGATTTGCTGGACTCGCAAAGGGGTCCTACAGCCTGTGCTGAAAGGCCTTGGGAAGGCTCCTGGTATTCTCTCTTGCCTTTGCCCATCTACAGCCTCAGCCCAAAATCCCCACTGTAAGTACTCCCTTACCCCACACGCATCACTTTATCCTTACTAAAGTGCAGAACGCAGCTTGTTCAGAGCATCTTCCTAGGCCATAGATCTTGCCTGGAAAGATGACCGAAGAGCAGCTGGAGCCAACTCCACCACCAAAACAGCTCCCACACTCCAAGCCCCGCACTCCCACAGCCCAGCGTGCAGAGCAGGAGCAAGTCTTCAAAGGCACACCCTGAGCATCAGCTTGACCTTCAGCGCCCCGAGCAGCCTCGGGCCTTTATCTGAAGGAGCGAAAACATCCCACCAAATTTCAATCAGAGGCTTTCAAAGGCACAAGTGTTCGCAGTTACAAAACAAACTCCGGTGCGGCTCCAAGCCTCCGCTGTGCCACAGGCAGTGCGGAAGGTTTCCGGCTGTCGGGCGGAGTGTATAATAGGACTGATTTATAGTTATCAGCATGGGACTTGATTTGAGAGCTCAATCACCGTGACTTCTCACAGTGGGGTTTGCATGCTGCAACAGGCCTCAAAATTGGAGAGGAATTTACCTCCCGCTGCCGAACATTACATAACAATCAACAGAAAACAAGCGGAGAGCAGCAGGAGGTCCCCATCATTAGCCTGCACAGTCATGTTAATGGAGATGTACACACACTCATCTATCTGCACTTATTATGGAGCTTGCCAGACTGTGGGATTACACTGCAAGAAGGAGTCTAGGGCACAGAGAGACAAGATACAGGCAAAGAGCTTCAAAACTCCCCACAACCCACCGAGATTTCCACGTTAACGTGAGAGACTGGGGTCCGGGAGGTCCGAATCTCACACGTAGCAAAATGGCTCACGAACATTTGGAGGCGCACGTGACCTTGCACTGTGCAAAACGCTGCTTTTCCTCTGCAGAAATAACAGCTCTGCCTTCACCTTTCTGCCTCTTTCGAGCCTCGCTGCCAAGGCAACAGCTCCACCTCCACAAAAGGATGCCCACAAAGTTTTCTGAACTTCTGTCAGTGTGGCCACATTGGTCTGCATCCCAGAATAATCACCGACTTCAATGCCAATTAGATGGCTCATATTAGACAAACAGTAGTCCCCCTGTGGGGACTCCTGCTGCCTTGGCATACAGAGAAGGACAAAAGCAAAAACCTAACATAATTTTAAAAGCCATTCACACCAAAAGGGCTCATTTTAAACCTAATATTTTGGGTAACCGTAGCTTTGTTTTCATATGATATATTGTCTTCAACATAATAAGAGTACTTCAAAACATTCCTAAACCTCTCAAGACTGAGGGACAAAACTGTTCCATTTGTGGGCTTTTTAATGAATAAAGTGCTCGAACACCTGATGTGACTTAGCAAAGGTGAACCGAGTCAGAGCACAAAACAGCCACATCACATTTTCTCTCCAGCCACCACTTTGACTTTTATAAATATTCCCCTTTCCCTCCCAAGCCAGCCATTTATTGTTCCTCCCTCATGGGGTAAACCCTGCAAGTTCATTCTAAAACTCGAGTATACAAGGTTAAGAAAAGGTCAAGACAGTCCAAGTCCCTCTATGCTAATTTAGCCTGAAGGAGGCAATCCATTTCCCCTTCCCAAACATGCATTAAACGCAGAGCATCTCTAATGGCCTGAGAGTTTTCTCCTTGATGTTTCAAATATTCTTTCTAGATCACTAAGCTATGGATCTAACTTGCGTTATTTCTTTTAACAAAATTAGAAATGACAGTTTTAAACAATCTTAATGTTATAATCAAATCAACTGGAATGTCATTAGCTTTCCTGATTGCCATTTTTCTTTTCTGATTAATACTGTGATTCCTGTAAGAAACACTCCTTTCTTAACCACTATAAACAACTAGGACATTAACCCCACGCAGATGGACTGTTTCTGCCGTACACCACTTACTAACCAAAGGAGAGGTCCCACACTTTCTCCCCTGCCTCCTCAAAAAGCATTGTACCTCTTTTTCTCCCTATCAATAAATTGACCCAGAAATACTTGCAAGCTCTTGGTCATTGTACATTTTAAAATGAAAAGCCCCCTGCAGAATCCAGCCACAAATTGATCTGTTTGTACAAGGATCTGGAATGTATCTGTTGCAAGGACTAGACAGGACAATACAAACCATCAACAACTGAAGAGCCCCTGGCTTGTTTCTGAATATTTTTCTTTCAGACAGCCCAGAACACCGAGCAAGCTGCATTACTTACCCATTTCAGACCCTCTTTAACCTGAATACTCCTGTCGAGCCCATATGGGGAAATACACTGGTACCACTGAGAGCTGGAGAACAATAAGGGACTAATACATAACTGAATTAACAAAGTGGCTAAACACTTTTAGATTCTACTTTAGCTATGTTAAAAAGAGCTGCCTGCTCCGTGGATGCTCAATGATCTCTGAAAATCATGTGTTTAGCCATAATATCACTGTACTGTTCTCATTCACTGTTTTTTCCCCCGTGAATCACCTTCTGGTTCTCATCCTACATTTAATCTCTTTGTGCTTTGAGGTCAGGAACACACTTCTTGTTTCGTTTCTGAATGAGTCCCACCACGGGAACCATGACTAGCAATTATTAGCACTACTAAGTACTAGTGAAGAATTAAGACACAAAGATTACTAGCTTTCAAATATTTGTTTGTTTGTTTAATCTTAGTGGGAAGAAATGAAGCAATAAAATGTTTCTCTGCTGACTGTGCCTTGTTTTCAGGGACAAAGCCTCTTGGCTACAAGCAAGTTTAGGCCAGAAGCCCATCTCTGCGTTAGTGAACCTTAACCCAAACCAACCCAGTGACACTAACTCAGGTAAGCCAAGGACCTCCTGTTTCCATTTCAATTGGTTTTCCTCTGGAAGATCATCTTCTTTTCACCATATTTTATGTTGTTCAACTGCGTCAAGCACCTGTAGCTTAAAGAAGCAATAGGAACCCCAGCTAGAACTGCTTCTAGATCAGGAAAGTGCATGACAACAACCAACCAGAAAGGAGGGGCAGCAAGAGATGTCCCACTGCAACACGAGCTACGTTGGGGCCAGCTCTAACGTTCTGCTTTGTTATCCATAGTCAATGGATGTAGAAGCCCTTTCCTCCAGTGCTCAGGAGTGCCAGTGAATCAAAAAGGCATTACGGGAGACACTGTAGTGGTTTAAAAATTAAAGTTAGCAATTTATAGACCACCAAAATTGCAGCTGGAACCGTGCTGTAAATTCTCCCATGCCACCTACTGGTGCCTTCCTTATCTACCAAGTGTATTTTGTAGAAAGCCACACAAACGTGGTGCATTTATGGATAGTGTTCAAACTCATTTTTTGGTGGACTTGAGCAGAAAGGCACGAGGGTCAGTCCATAACACAGGACCTCCCTGTTCAGGTACCTTTAAAGATAATTAATTATTACTGCTGACAGCTTCAAGACCCCATAAAGATGGTGAGAAGCAACACAAAGGAATTCAGGACAGAAAATGCTGCTCAGTACTAACGCAAATCTGCCACGAGAAGGGCAGGGAAGCCAAACCACCTCACACACACACCCCAAGAGACTGCATGAGAGCAAACCTCTGCTTGCTGCTCTCCAGAACACGACTCCTACTGCAATCCCACAGCCAACACAGCTAGGACTGCCCATGATCCTACTGGCAAATCATGACTATTTTCTCGGCTGGGCATAAAATGGAAGAAGGGAAAAAAAAATTAGTCTTGTTTAATCAACCTAAACTACTTTTTTATTATTTAACATTAAAAATTAGTCTGTCCTCCTCTACCGAAAAGGAGAGCTGTCAGGTTCTGACCTGAGTCTAACCAAAAGGAGGGATGGGGAGAGGAAGGGGGGAGTTGGGAAAAATCAATGAATCTACGCTAATAAAGGTTATAGGAGTAAAATTTACGCTGGATGCAAGTATGATCCTGTAGTCTTTTTATTTTTTTGGCATGCTGCCCCAGCATGATTTACGTCGAGATAACATGATGGAGCCTCCACCATTGAAAGGAATTAAATAAAAATGCAATAAAGGAGTACAAAATCAATCCGCTTACAGTTTTGTTTAATAAAAATTCATGAAGGATGGGCGGGCAGGCCCATAAGAAATACACCAGTTCAATGAGGGGGCTCTATCAAGCCCACAGCCATTAGAGTGTAGCAGCAGGATAGGATTATTGAACATTAGCATGAGTTAGCTGTGTGCCAGTGTGTTGAATATGCCTCAGTTCCCCCATCATTCCAAGCTCTGTCATTGCTGCCAGTCAATAGCGCATCTATCACCTGAAATAATGGCCAAGAAAAGTACAAAAGATGGGGATTTGACCTTGACTGAGAAGCTGATCCATGGGGATTTTCCAACGGGGGGAAGCTGTTTTTTCAGTCAGGATGCTAGGACTAAAACCCCACAGGGGACTCAGCCCATCCCTGGACATTAGCAGGTTACATGTGCTTTCCCCAGGCCGAGTTTGGGTCCCCAGTTGTCACTTTTCACAGCTGAGTGAAACTTCTGTCCTCTGGAGACATTTGTCCTAATGATAACTTTGCATTCGTCCATTTGTTTTCTTAGCTACAGGCTGAGGCCTGAACACACAGACAAACAAACATGCCCTGTGGCACGGTAAAAAATTAATTGCAAAATCCTTTAGCCACCCTGATTTTGTAAGAGGAGCTGTGAGGCTTAGCCTCACCCTTTCCCTCCAATGGGCATTTTAAAAGCTATTGCTTACAGTCATCTTGACAAAAAAGAGGATTTTAATGGTCACAGGTTACACGGATGAGCATCTGAGAACAGAACTTGGCCAAATCCATGCAGCATTTCTGTGGTTTTCCACCAATTTGAACAAGAGTAGAACAGAACTATTTCAATTTCTACCCGAGCAAACCATCTCATTTTCAGAACATTCATCTGCTCTGTGCTAAAATCTGCACTCTTCAGGGTTTTTTTTTTATTATCACACAGAGTTCAAGTCAAAACATGGCTGAAAAGATGGACTCGTGCCTTGCATGAGCAAGAGCGAGTTTGCAAGTCGGGCGTGAACATTCCCACTGGAAGTGCTCACAGAATACGCCGAGCGTGTGATGTCACCTAGTGGTCAGGACACACGGGTCTGACAGTCAATTAACATGTTCTGCTAATTCCTCCACTAGCTGGAGGTACCTGCTGAAATTTCCCAAAGTACTTATCAAAGAAAGGCCGCTCCAAGCCAGGGTGAGGCAGATTTAGCTTTACACACACCTGTGATGGGATAGGTGCAGAAACAGTGGGATGTGACTCATTTCCCCCAACAGCAGCAACTGCTAATTCCAAAGTCTTTCTTCCCTGTACTCAAGTCAAGCCAAAAAAGTTAAATCAACCTTTTTTCAACCACCAGCAGTGTCATCATCGTGCTGCAAGCGTGCAGGAGCAGATAAAAGCACAGAATACATCAGATTCCATAAATTATCCCCGAGTGTGCTTTGTGCGTGAAATTCCTCTCGGAGCACGGCTGGGTACAACTCCACACCCTCAGACGCATCCCGGCTCGTGCCAGCCACGCACTGGGTTTCCTGGGCTGGCTGATCTGCCCACACCTTTCTCCCAGCAGAGGAAACTCATGCCTAGGGAAGCATTTCAGCTCAGCTTTCCCTCCACCAGACTAGAGGCAGCTCAGCTGACTTGACTCTGCTCTGAGCACTTCTCACGTAGGAACACAGGCAAACGGCAAAGTGCTGTATGAGCCCTCTCCTCCCCGAAAGGAGCCTTAGGCCAAGCAAAACCGCCCTGCCAGTTTGTCCTGGTAGGCTTTTCTTGGCTGTTCCAGTATGTTGACTTGAAGGACAATAACCTCTAGCTTGTTTAACAATTTGTCCCTGCTGTGTAATTACACTTCTTTTAATTGGCTCGTGGGGTTTAATCATCTCCTGGGACTCAGCTTCCAGCGTTTCTCATTAACTGCCAGCACGCACTCGTGTTCTGAGGACAGGGGGGTGTGCTCCAGAGCTGCACGTGGGGGAGGTTCTCTGAGGATCCAAGAGGAAAGGCTCCCAGCAGAGCTCTCAGCCACGTACACTCACACTCCTCCGAGCCAGCTACACCCCATCTGTAACTGCACAGCCAGCTCTGCATCCCCAGGGAGAGGCAGCCAGCCCCGCTCACATCCACTGTCAACTTGGAACAACTAGAGGAGGCAGAACACAGCAACGATTGAGAAACCACAGAGAGGAAGACTCCTGGCAGAGGCATAGAAGAGTGGATGCAGGAGCCATGCTGACCCCCTTACACAAGAAACTTCTCCCTGTGCCTCGACTGTTCCAACATTTCTCTCAGAAGTTTGCAAACTTCAGCTGATCGCAAAATTATGTTTAAAAATATATCTAAAATACACCCACAGTAATGTTAATATTCTTAATTTTATGCCAAGTTCCTTTGTGCCCTCCTGGAGCACAGGAGCAAGTCCAGAGTAAGCCACGAAGGTGATCAGAGAGCTGGAGCACCTCGCTTTGGAGGCAGGCTGAAAGCTATGAGTCACTGGGCTTGGAGAAAACAAAGCTTCAGCGAGACCTTAGAGCCTTTTCAGTGCTTAAAGAGGCTACAAGAGATGTGGAGAGGGAGTTTCTACAGAGGTAGATAGTGACAGGACAAGGGGGGAGTGTTTAAAGGACTTAAAGAGGGGAGAAGAGATTTAGATTGGATGTTAGAAAGAAATTGTTCCCTGTGAGGGTGGGGAGGCCTCAGAGCCTCAGAGAAGCTGTGGCTGCCCCATCCCTGGCAGTGTCCAAGGCCAGGTTGGACGGGGCTTGGAGCAACCTGGGCCAGTGGAAGGTGTCCCTGCCCACGGCAGGGGTTAGAATGAGATGCCTTTAAGGCCCCTTCCAAGCCAAACCATTCCATTACTGTGTGACAGCAAGGTGGGGTGTTCAGAGGAAGTCTCTGCTAAGAGGCGACTGCTACATGCCAAGCGCTCAGCACCAAAGGCTGCTCACAGGAGGATGAGCCAAGGACACGATACATTGCAGAAAATGGAAAAGGAGATTTGACATTTGCTGAAGGAACAACGCTACGTTAAACTTGTACTGGCAGGGCCTTGAGATCCAAGTAGTTTTCTATTACTTCTCAGCCATGCTCGGCCGGTTTGTTTGATTTTTCCATCAGAATCCTGCAGCTCAGTTCACTTTACCAGAGGGGGAAGTTGCTGGGAAAGGGGCTGAGAAACAAGAATCTGTCAAAGAGTTGTTTTATTTCCTACAGCACTGGCTGACTGACCAAAATCCTATAAAAAAAAAAAATAGAAAAGAAAAAAAGTCAAATTCAGGAAAAAAGCCCTGAACGTGTCAAGGCTTTTGGAACAAATGGCACAATAGGTTTTTCCTGTAGCTATAGGCATGTATTTCTTCTTATTTTTTATTTATTTATTTAAGCCCCTGTAACACACCATTTCCCCCAAAGGGCTGCAAAGGTTCAAAGGCTTTGAGAGCACCAATAAATCATGACCACATAAATGTCCTGTAGTGAAGTTTGATTCTTATTTACCCGGGGTCTTTGGGCCAGTGCTCAGTCTGTGTTGGAGAAGGCAGATTTACTTCTCCTGAGATGCCCTCAATTCACAGAGTGCTCATCTTTCAAGCAGCACCGCTCCAGCCTCAGCTGCCAAAACACTTCTAGCTGCAAGTTTCCATCATTTGCTTTATCACACTTCCCTTTCCCCTCCCAGATACCGGTCTAAACTAAGTTATGTTTAGAAATACCTTGTGAGTGGCCAGACCGTGAGTCAATGAAGCTCTGTAAATCACTGCCATATGCAGAAGAATTTCAGGCTTTAGTGAGCGTTCTCCTTAGGCCATCTCTAGCCACGATTCCCTCTCTAAAATAATCCTTGGGACTGTGGCATGTCACACAGCATGTAGGAAACTCAGCACAGGTAGAAGCAGGCTACAAGAGTGGGGCACAAGGAACAGAGCATTAAAAACAGGATAGAAATACTATTTTCCATTAACTGGATGCCCAGCTGCATAGCTGAGGTGCAGTTCTGTCCTGCAGGCAGTAAAGCAGTGAATCAGTCCCCACTCCACAGCAAGGATGATCGGCTCATCCAGCTCTGCTGAGAGGAAAACAGGATCAGCCACAGAAACTCCAGCAGTTTGATTAAAGCAAGCACCTCATAGTGTAGCTGTTTCTTCGCATTTTTTCCTGTTAGGTGACTTAATCTAACATTCATTCTCTAATGTCAATGAATATTTACACCCAATCCACTTTGAAGTATCCTTTTTAATTATTCACAGTTAGTACAGCTGCAGGTATTCACCAGCAATTTGTGAACAGAGTCCATATTAATTTTCTGGAAGCGTTTTTCTGGAGGAATACTTTCTGACAGGAAACAGAACCAACACCCAGAGAAGTGAATTAACTACTCACATGACTTAAAACTAAAAGACTGCAGATGCACATGATTTCACAGATATGTACAAGGAAAAATAAGGACTAAAGACTACTAATTATAGCAAGACAGCCTGCTACAGAACCCTAATTTTTGTGAGACAAACAGGAAAAGTGTTCAAGCACCACAGAAACATCACAGTTCCGTGCATCGTTGGTTAGAGAGATACAAATTTGCCAGACACATTAACCAAAAAACAACTCTTTGATTCAGTGGAATGTGACTGGGACATGCATAGGTTCAATTGCAGCGGGAACGCACGTAGAGAATCTCATCCTCAGACAACAGCCTTGAACCCTGCAGGAATCTGCACAGCTCTGCTTTTAGGAAAGGCCTTTTGTCATTAATAGTTTAAAAGTGTTGAAGGGAGATGTTGGCAAAACCCCAGCAGCAGATTTGAGTTCATTCTGTAACCCAAAACACAGGTGGGTGAATTAATCTGCAACCAAGACCACTTCCTTCCAGCCCATGCAAAAAAAAGCAAAGCCTAAATGGGGGTCTAGTGTGCTCTGAATTATATCTATTTGACTTTTATTTAATTTGCCTTAGCTTTTCCCACTCTCTTCAGTCTGGAGAGCGCAGAAGCTCCTGGCCAGAGGACCTGCTCTTTAGCTTACAAATTTAAGGTAAAGCAAACGCATTTCAGGCTGTTTTTATTTATGCCACAATTGGTTGGGGGTTATTTTAGTAGATAAATAAAGGCAGCTAAACATTTGCCACTTAGTCAGATATTCCAAGGGGTTTTGGTCAGGGTGGTGCCCACATTATCCTGCGGTGTTTGTGTTGTGTGCTCCGGATGACAAGTTTATTGGAAAATGAACAAGAGCCCCTCTCCCAGCCACTGACAGCAAAAATCCATCTCCAGCATAACAGACAGATATAATTGTTGTGCACCCTGTTAGACAATCACCAAGTGATTGATACAATGCAAAAAGGAGCAGGGTGAAATTATGATGATCTATAAAGATCTTTCTGGAACAGAGAAAGAGGAAGAGAATCATTTTTAATATGATTAATATTGCAGCAGAGAGGGGGAGAAAGGAAAGAGATGGGATTTGTTCCCTGCTATAACACTCTACTCCCAGGCAATACTGCTTAGCAGGAAAGCCTTCCAGCTGAGGGCTATGAAACAGTTATCACTGGTAGGTGATTAAGTTACTAATTCTTCAGGGAGAAGACATTTAGAGGCCCATATTAAAGGAGAGCGAGGCAAAATTACATTCCGTTTCAATTTAGTTTAGCAATTCTAGTGATTTAGTTAAATGAAAAGCAATTGTTCCAATTAATAGTATTGAATGTTATTCATCAAAAGTGTCAAAACAGCTGTGTTGGTGCATTAGTAACCTATTCTCTTGTCAGAGATATGGATAATTCCCCGGGATTGCACGAGGGAAATGGCAGAGCAGCCAGGAGCCTTCAGCGGAGCCGCACGTCCCGCGGCATTAATGACTGCGGGGTCATGGAGCTGCTGTCAGGCCCCAGCGGCTCCACGCCGGGGTGGAAAGGACAGCTGGGGTTCAGCAGGGCAGGGGATGTTCCCGAGCACATGAATCTGGCTCTCAGCCTCCCCTGTGCCATCCCACAAATGTCCTTCAGGACAGTCTGACAGGGCAGCACAGCCCCGCGCTGCCGGCGAGGGCAGAGCAAAGGCAACCGCTCCTCTCCTCCCCATCCCACTCCTTGTCCCGCTCCTTCCGCAGGGTTTTGTGCAGGAAAGGGTGAGACCTCCACCTCGCTTTGCCTAGAGCTGGTGCAAGAGCAATTCGGAAGCCAAGGCCCAGCAAGTGCCAAGCACCATTTTGATCCGTACTCGGCCCTCGGCAGAGACAGCGGCCCTGCAGCAGCTTTTCTCATGGAGTTCATCCATCAAAACAGTGATTAAGGAGCTAAGAGGAAAAGTTTGGACATAACCCCTGATTACAATGGGGTAATAAAACACAATGGTGCTGCTGGCCTGGGAATATGACACTCTGGCACAAGACAGAACCTTCTATTTTGGGATAAACAGACCCCGGTCTGAACATGGCTGAGGGCATCCTGGAGCTCATTAATCTGTATGGGAATGACAGAGACAGGATAACAGGTCTGATAAGGGTTTCCTCCAGCCTTTTCCTCGCACCATGCAGGCCCCTGCAGCCATCTCAGCTATCTCCACTCAATAAGGCTTAATACACTTCCTCCCACGACCCATAATTGCAATCTCAGTGCAGGCCATACTATCGCCTTCCTTTCCTTTCAAATTTCCATAGCCTTTCTATGGCAGATTAGAAAATCCTGTCTTTTTTGGACTCTGCTGTTTGTTTTCTCCAGGAGCTAAAGAAAAACAAATGCATGCCACGTAGCTGAGTTGAAGGACGAGGGGAAAAAGGGTGCTAAGGGCCCAGCAGGAACCTGCTGCAGCTTGTGCTGCTCCTCACCCAGGGCGATGCCTTTGCACTCCTCAGGAACAAGGCAAACCACAGCCCAGTCCCATCCCACGGGCCACACCACAAGCCAAGAGCTGCAACAGTCTCGTGTGTCAAATGTTCGTGTGGCTGTTCTTTTTTAAAAGTAGTTAACAGATAAAATCAATGAAAACGTGGGTACATTCGAGGAGAAATGGAGCCTTAGATGCCTCAAGTGAAAGATAATTCTGCTTTTTCTCCCTGTCTCTGAAGGTACCCTTCAGGCCACACTCACAATCCAGCCCTCCTCGTGAAGGTAACCAGGCTTTGCAATGTGACTTTTCTTGCTTCCTCTTCCCTACTCCAGTGACTGCCAGGGATAACCTGGCAGGGTAACCCCACTGCAGGGTATCCCAACCTCAGGGTAACCCCACTGCAGGGTATCCCAACCTCAGGGTAACCCCAGCAGTGACCCTGCTCTAACACACACTGACACAGCGAGGTGCTCTTGCTGAGCACAAGCTGAAGTCAGTGCAGAGCATCGCACCGTACCAGCACTGCTGTAATTGAAGTGTTATTTAACGGGGACAGGGAAATAATCTCTCTTATCTATGCAAGCCAAACAGTTTGTTATCACCTGCTCACGCTCAGAGGAGGAGTAAGGCTTGAGAAACCTGGCTCTAACACACACTGACACAGCGAGGTGCTCTTGCTGAGCACAAGCTGAAGTCAGTGCAGAGCATCGCACCGTACCAGCACTGCTGTAATTGAAGTGTTATTTAACGGGGACAGGGAAATAATCTCTCTTATCTATGCAAGCCAAACAGTTTGTTATCACCTGCTCACGCTCAGAGGAGGAGTAAGGCTTGAGAAACCTGTAACTGCAAAAACCTTCCCCAGCTTTACACATAAAAGTACATAAATCAAGTATCCTCACTAGGTCTGGTGCTCCACAAAATCCCCTTTAAGCCCTAGCCTGGAACTGTACCTGCCTCTGCTTTTATCATAAGAGCTTGAAAGCACATAGAAAGCAGCACCTTAACTCCCAGGCTCTGAGTTTTGTTGTGACCCCTGGTGCTTTGTGCCTCAGTAACGAGGCTGCTGAAACACAACACCAAGGCAGAGCAATGAACTAAATCCCCCCACGCTGGTCCCAGCACAGGGCAGTGGACACACAGGAGGTCCAGGCTAAACTTCTGCAGAAGGCTGGAGAACACACACATGTTAACTTCAGAGTGGTGGCCAGAAGAGCAGAGGAGCACTGTGGAGCCCTCCCCGTACTACAGTGCAGGTTTTTGGCATGAAAGAAGCTTCTTTTTGGCAACTCTTATTTTCTCATTCCTGCTCACGATGGCAGGATTTTAAATGTCTTCAGGGCATAGAAGGTTACTGATAATAAAAGTGTGCATTTTAATACACCAGAATAACTACAGATACGCCTGTTTTGGTGCACATGGCTCCATCCTAGCTGTATTTCAAACATGCCACATAACATTTATTATGAAAAAGAATTAAAGAGCCCTTCATTAATTATTTGTATTACCATAGCACCTAAGGGCATTAATCACACATCAAGGCATCGTTCAGCAAACACTGCCAGAACACCGTCTGCCCAAAATCAAAATCCAGGGCAATGAAAAAGAAACAACTGCACAGAAATAAAGGGACACACGTGGTGTGGGAAGCACGGGGCGATGGCTTCAGTCAGCAGGAGAGGTAGAAGAAAAACCATGTCCTCTGCCATCAAATTACCTGTGCACAGCCCAGGTGAGGAAGGTTTTTAAGAGAGGTCAGGTGAGGATTTAGAGTCAATAATAAGTGATCAGAATATTGGAAGCCAAACCCAAGGAGAGGATGTGGAAGAAGCAGGCAACTTGCAGCTGCTGTGGTGCAGAGCCGACAGAGACAACACTGAGCAGTCAGGTACAGTTTGAGTCAAGTTATGGAGCAAGAGGACTCCTGGAAGGTCCTTTCCAGCCCAGTCCTTTGACTTTTCAACAGTTAAAAATAATTTCAAAACAGGAAAGTTCTAACACCACGTTTGTTAAACAGGCCCAAACTTTAAATGTTTCATTATGAGTTAATGCCAACACTATCCCCTTATTCTGAGAAGCCAGGGCACAAATGTGTCAGGAGCTGCACTTCACCCATGGCAGACCCCCAGGCAACAAATCAAAGCTTCAGCATTCCTCAGGATCATTATCTCCTGCCAAAGTTAAACACCAGTAATAAACAAATACCAGCTTCTGGTCATAAAATGGAGCTGAAGCCAAAAATAAAAGCTTAGAGTCTGCCTAGATGGTGACTAGCAACTAACCAGGTAAGCTCTTCCCACCTCTTCAGCTCCTACACCAGCCCCAGAGCTCATTTCTAGCACAGGCTGGGAGCAGCCACTCACTCCTAACCATCATGTTGACTCTTCCCAACCCATCTCTTGGAAAATGGGTTGGGAATGCAAAAGGCATTGATTAGAGAGAACAGATGTGTGTTGTGAAGTGAGCTGAGCAGCAAAGAAAGTTGATTCCTCCTACCTACACAAGGTTTTAAGATTTTGGTGTATTAAATAAAAACAAATTTATGTCTGAAAACACTTGTTGTACCTCACATGCCCCATTTTCCTCCCAAGGCAAGGCCCTTGCATTAAACCATAGTCTGGAACAGAACAACAACTGCTGCACACAGAGGTAATAGTGAAACATGAAATTATTGTAATATAGCACATTGCCATATATATGAATTAAACGACTGTATTTCCCAGCTGTAGCTTTCTTAAATTCCTATTTCACTTTATCACTGTTGTTTGGTTTGTTTCAAAATAAAAACAGGCCTATACACAACTGAATAATTAAAAGTGTTGTCTTCATTAAAGGAAGGGAAAAAAAAGAAAAAAAACCACAAAACCCCCCACTCCCCTGGGAGGGGGGGATCAAATATAGAACCAGACCAACTTCCCATTGAAAACCTAAAAGGACTCTTCTCCCAAACCTAGGGAATGTGGCTAATACAGAACGGATTTTATTTTTTTTTAAAATTATTTAGGTGCATTCTCAGAAGTTAATCAACTAATCTCCTTCTCGATTTCCTAAACCAAGAAAAGGCCAGATGTAGTAATCTATTACAGACATGATATAATTGTACTGTAATCATAACAGAACAATATCTGCACATATGCTTTTGTTAAGCACAGGGCACAGCCTGACACTGCTCATTAAGAAACAAATGGAACATTCAACCACGGCTTTCATTTGATCTCACAAAGATAAGCCTCGGTATTGTTATTCCGGATTTTGTGTGTGTGTGCAGGACACAAAAGCATTCTCTCTCACGATTAAAATAAATAAATAAAGCCAAACCAAACTGGTCTACACGGGACCATTGACCAGTAGAACAGTATATTCTGCTATTATCACTCTGCAATGACTTAAAAGTCCCTCCAAGCACAGAATTAACCCCAAAAAGCAAGCCTAAACCAGTTATCTCACCCTAGTATGGCCTTGCTGGCCATTTTTCTTATGCAGAACATTTTCTCACTGTCACATCCTAATGGTATTTTACACAGCATTATACTCACTGGTATTGTAATTTAAACCTTGTCTATGCCCTGTGCATGAAAACATCTCAGCACAACTGGTAGCAGTACCAGAAAGGGAAAATATCAAACAAGCAGCTGGTGTTGCTTTAGAACTTTCTGAAGGGTGTGCCTGGCAGGAAAGCAGTTAAAAAGCAGCAACGTGAAATTGCATATGATACAGCGTGGTGATGCTACTGCATTATAAATAACGCTGAGGGATGCATTATTTATATGTCTAATATTGGGCTCGCTTATGAAGAAAGCTGCTTTCTGTAGTTTGTCTCCAATAGCAATGGGCAGGACTGGATCGCACAGCAGAGATCGGAAGGAGACGTGGCAATTCAGGGAAATTTGGGAGGCAAAACACAGAGAAACATTGAGTGGAGCGCTCTATTGCATTTCCTAGGTTTAATAAGTTGGAAATCTCAGGTTAGGAGCTCACCTTTCATTCATTTAAACATTCAATAGGAAAAAAAAAAACAAACAACTCTGATGTTTATATGAGCCTTATCCCAAGTCTGTGTCCTTTAACAGCTGCAGGGCTGGCACAGAAATACTCTGAGATTTCTGGCATCTCCACATCTGATCGCTGTTTTAAACCAAAATTGGAGAAAGGCTCTGCCCCATAAAAGTGTTTAAATTGGCCCTGGCAAGCGGGTGGAGCCTTCAGCCCCACAGCGAGCTCGATCTTGTCATGCACTCATCTGCTGTTCCTGTGTTGAACGCATCCCTTTGCACAGGTCCAGCAGGAATGTGCTGCTAAGAGCACCTCCTTCCCTCGCTGCACTGGGAACTCCACCAGCAATTTGTAAATGAGTGTAACTATGAGGATGAAAGCACAAATAAACCTGCTGGTTAGCCCAAGCCAGAGCACCAATGGGGCCAAGTCCAATTTTTGGTACCACCAACGACTTTCCCTTCAGCCAAAAGTTACCAACTGTAGATAAATGCCTGTGAGAAGCTTTTATCTGTCCCTTATCCCACTTGTTTTCCGAGACTGGTGGTAAGTATGCACCACAGCCACCTTTTGTTGGCATCAACACACAAAGCTGAGGGATGGAGATGGATCTCAACCACCCATGGGCACCGTGGGGCAATAGATTTCTCTGGAGTTTGGATGGACAGCCAGACCGGTCTACAAAATATAAATCAGTTCCAGTAGGTCAGAAACTGCTCTCAACAACGAGCACAGAGCTGTTGTGGAAGTTAATGAGTCCCACCACTGCCTAACCCAGCCCAGGCAGGGCCCTGGGGGGAATTAGAGCACTCTTGTGCTTTGCTGTTGTAGCTTCAGTCCAGCTTTACCTCATAAAAGCAAACTGGGCCTGTGCTAGGACCATGGTGCTGACAGTCACATGAGCTCATCCCTACAGCTTTCTTTTGTTCTTGGAGTTGCAGAAGAGAAAAAAGGCTTGAAGACTAGAATGGGACAATGATCCCAAAAGATAGCTGGTGGGTGCTTTTTTTTGAAGTACATTTCATGAGACCATTCACTCCAAACCCACTGTTTTGGAAACTTGCTTTCACAATTCTACACTCCAAGGTCCCAGATTATCCAAATTCCACATACTATTGCTGAAAACATTTTATAGTTCCATGTCTAACTGAACCAGCATCCAAAAACCCACCCCATTAAAACGGAGTTCGAAAATAAAGGTGAACAATGGGAAGGAAGTGAGATTCTTCTTCAAGACTGAAGATTATCTTCCAAGTCCAAATATTTCTTACACATCTTTTCAAAGCAGTGTTTAAGCACACCTAGTTACATTTTGGTGCTCCCCTACAGGTGTTTTGCTGCCTCTCCATCTTTGGCAATAAAGCATTTAAGGGCAGGATGTTCTCATCTCAGAGGCCACAGTGAAGGGCTCACACAGCCTCTCCTTCCCACCCGATTCCTCACAGTATCACAGGCAGGAAAAGTAATTGGCATCAGCCCCTTTACATTCCTACAGCACTTTTTCCTGAATGCTTCCAACTGACGGCCAAAACATCTCTCCACCTAAACCCAGTGACATGAGAAACCTCTGTGTTCCTTTCAAAGTGTTCTGGACTTGCCTAGCTGTGCACAGAAGTTGAAGACACAGGCTGAGCACACCCTGCAGCCTCCAAACTGAAAGCAAACGAGTGATGCTCAGATTGTATCACACTTAAATCACAGTCACGAGACTGGGTTTGCATTTCCACACAATGGACTCCTTTAGCTTGGCATAGACCAACTGTCTTTTCCTGTTACAGGGTTTGTGAGAGGGATGAAGAGCTGACACCAACTGATCCCGGGATGTGAAGCCTGAACAGGAGTCCAGTTTTCACCCACAGATTCAATTTTTTTAGTGCCCCTCCACTTGTGACCATCCTCGAGATGGGGAACTCCCCCTGGTGCAGAAAGCCCAAAGTCAAAAACCATAACGGAGCTTAGTTCATGCTGAGCAGAATCTCCAGATAAACTCCTGCAGTCAAATCTACCCAGCACTGTTGATCCCAGTTCTCCACTTTGCTGTGCAATTTCAGCTTAAAGTGGAGAAGCCAAAAGAATCCAAAAATTAAAAACCACTTTCCCCATATTCCACTCAGCAGCTGTCATAGAGGAAATGCAAGCGGAGTGATTAATTCTTCCACTTATTCTGATGCAAGAGCATCAGCCTCTCAGATTTGGGCTTTATTACTATGCTCTGCCTCCCTAGGCCAATCATAAGAGTCAAATTTTGACAAATTTCATACTGTGAGGCTTTTAAACAGTCAAATATTGCTTTATTATTTAGAACATCATTTTTCGGTTTTGTTTCCAGCTGCATGTAGTACTGAAGTTTGCATTAATGCCCTGCATTATATCATCCTTATCAGACAAGTTTCCGAGGTACAGCTGATTCTCCTTTTTGATTTTCTACAAGAGCTATTAAAAATGCTGACCAAAGAATATAGATTTTCATTAATATTTCCTTTTCTTTTGATCTGTTCCTTTGATTTACCTGACTCTAAAATCCAAATAATCAGAGGAGTTCCTGTCTTTCATGCAACAAATGTAATGCCAAAATTTAATCAAGCCAAGGTTTTTAAGATGGGGGGGGGGGGGGGGGAAA
>VZTA01026811.1:0-38536 GCA_013398855.1 Mohoua ochrocephala
GGTTGTTGTAGGTCCCTTCCAACGGAAAGAATCTATCCTGTTCTAAAGAAGTAAGTTCTGGTTTTCCAGCCTTCTTTCCCTTACAGTGGAAAATGAAGTCCTTTTTTTAAATAATGACAGTGTTTCATATTTTCATGGTTTAAATATAGTAAAAGGCATATAATAAATGACATCAACATTGTTTTTTAGGGTAGAAATCAAACAGGGTAGGATTTCAGTGTAGGTATTGAACATCATCTTTGCTCTATAACTCATTATCTCTTCATTATCTGGTAATACTGTATGTTAAATTGATTTAAACACCTTACACATCTTAATCCTTTGGCCAGTAAATTTTATTGCTGGCTGTATTCGAGACTATTTGAATATAGTTTCAAATTTGAAAATTGAGACTTTTGACAGCAGGACAGATTTATGTTCCTGATTACCTAGGTGATTTACCTGTGCAGCTTGGAAAAGAAATGGCTGTGTTTGTCATCTGTCTCCAAAACAGGCATTTGAAACTAATACTGCAGTGACCCGTGAATGGTCAACAAAACTGGTTTGATGCATTGCAGCTACAGGGTCTCCTTGGTTAGTCATTGCATTTTTTAAGTTGGTGCTTTGATGGCAGAAAAAAGGAACTGGGGGAATTAAAAATGAAAATAAATATTAATAACAGGGAAAATTACGTCTTGGGGAAAAATGAGCCACTGTGGACTGAAGCAAAGAACATGTTTTCATTATCTTGGCTTATCACAATATATCCAGCCAAACCTTAAAACTGGCAAAGATATTTTAGGTTGCATATGTGTTTTCTTTTGACTGATGTTCACTGTTTTAAGGCTGGAAGATGCTGGGTTTTTATGAACTGCAGGTTTATCTATTTAAACTTCTTGCTCCAGTTGCCACTTCCCTCATCTTTTAGTGAGATGGGAGCTTTGATCTTTAGATCTTTTGAAAATTACTTCCCTAATGACTAGGTTATGACATCTTTGAAACAGCTACGGTAAGTAGGTGCAGTCTGCACCTCCATCCAGGAGCTGTGACAGCAATAAGTGTCTCTTAAAACTGCCACTGAAGACTCTCAGAATTGGTTCTTATTTGTTTCTTCACTCTTCAACTGCGCTGCGTTGCATTCAGTGTCTTGCACTGTCACTGAGCCAATGACTAGCTGTTGTAGCACTTCTGAATCACTGCTCTTTCCAGTGCTTTTGTATTAAAATTTACCGTTTTGCTATGGCTGGAAGTGCAATGATAGCTACAGATACCTATCTACTGTTAATACTTCTTTAGTAGCTGTGTTAGCAGTTTTTCATTGAAGGTGTGATAGCTTGAGTCACTTACTGAAAATGAAAACTCTGCAAAATTTCAATGACTTTGTATTCCCAACAATTTAAAGGCTTTTAAATTTAGTATTTGGTAGCAGAAATGTACCCATTAGTCTCTAGAGAAGTGCAGATTGTATTTCATTAGAGCAACCTCTCTTGCACTGCAGTCCTGACAGATTCGTGAGATGAAGGCATTCCTTTTTGAAATGATACCTGCTTTCTTCACGTATCAAGAGCTCATTTTCTAAAATAATGTGAAGAAATATTAAACTCCTATTTTGTGCTTCTGCTGTTTGTGTGCTCCTTGCAAATAGAGATCAGGAGGTGTGTGTTAGTAATTATAACGAACAAACTTTGCAAATCTCATTTTGTTTGTTTACTGGCAAAGCAATTTTAAAATAACAAGGTAATTGTTACAGTTTCCTAACCGCACTGTGAGTAATGTGTTGCCTCCAGAAACCCAAGCTTTTGCCTGTGGTTGGGAAAGTCTTGGGAAAAGTGGAGGCTAAAGGAAAATGTGTAACCTAAATTTTTCATTGCAGTTCTACTGATCAGACAAGTACAGTGTGACAACTGTGTGCACTGCAGATATGTGAAAATGGGGTGAAATGTGAGTGTGAGACAGGAGGGAGAATGTTTGGGATCCTAGTGCTTTCAGGCTCCAGGTGTTCTTATCCGCATGTAAATGTGGATGCAAATATTTTTTTGTGTGTGTATAGGTGTATGTACATGCACAGACACACGTATACATTTATAAACAAATTAATACATAGGTGTTCCTGACCTGTAATTATCATAGTCAATAAGATTTCATTTTCTATTTTTTTTCCCCATTTGTCCTTGAAGATTTTAATGAAGAAGCTGCATCCTAGATTTCATTACTTAATTCAGTGTTCTTGCTGTTACATGTTTCATTCAGCTCCTGGCTGTAAGTTTGAGTAGAGTTTCATGAACTGTATGAATATCTTGCTTTTTTAGGCTATGATGGATCAATCTTACTAGATATGCCTATATTTTACTGTATTGGCTTACAGTAATTAATCGTGTTTGATAACAGGAGTAGTGTTCCATTCTGTATAAATTTTATCTCACTAAACGTGGGAGAAACCTGAAGGAGTTACGTAACTTAAGACATCTTATTTTCTGTGAATTACTGTCTCATCGGTGATTCTCGGGGCCAATTAAAGTTATTCCTGTTTGTCAAAACATACATTCTTTATAGTATTTTATAAGACATTTTAAGAAAGTCATGTCTCCCAGGGATGCAGTTTTTCCTTCTTCAGCTTTAGTAAGGGGATATATTAAATAAAATCAGATTTGGCAATCACTTACATCAGGTCCTGTTGATAACACACACAGTGATTTTTCATCTTTGAAGTACTACAGCCTGTTTTATTATTAGTCTGACTTTTTTCATTTAGTCCTTTTTTTGAGAGGAATATAGGATCAGTTCAAGTTAAGTTCATACACCTCTGCTTCTTGGGAGGAATATTGACTAATGAGAAGCATAAAACCATGAAACCAACATTTAAGCAGCAGATGCAGAATGTCATAATACAGTGAAAGCTGGGAATGATGTAGGGATTATGTCATAATGAACTCATTTGGTCAGGCTAGGAGGGACATGGAGAGTGAAGAGGGATCAGGAACTAAAGTGCTAGCAGGGAGTTCTGGAGATCCAGGTTTATGTCTCTGTGGTTCACCCTTGACTGCAAACTGGGAAGATACAAATGCTCTCTTACCTTAGGAAATAAAAATAAGTGAATAAATTAAAAAAGTAGTGCTCAAATAACAGAGTTTTTTAAAAAAAGAAGGAATTGTATTTTTGTTAGTGACTGTAAAATATAGTGCAAAAGAGAGCTTAGGCAGTTTTTAAAGAAAGTTGGGGATTGTTTGTTGGTTTCTGTGCATGAAAATTGAAGCATACATAATAATTTCATGGTCCCTTTTTTTCTTTTTTCATTCAGTGGATCTATGGTAGAAGTAAAGTGTGACTGTGTAGTAATTTGAATGTATGCAGTAATGAGTATGAGAGGAAATCCTCAATATATTGGTAATAGTGTTTGCAGAGCAGCGTTGGAAGAGTGTATTCAGAGAAGGCATATATCCTACACCTGAAGAATGTAGAAAAAAAGAAAAGTTTGACTTGAGTAAGAAAAGAGTGATCATTTTGTGAACTGAGGCAAAGTCTACTTTTCAGTCATGTTAGTAAAAGTTGCTTTGTTGGCTGGAAACACCAGGAGATTGAATTATAATCATAGAACAGTAGAAAAGACCCTTAAGATCATGGATTAAGATGGGGTTTGGCACATATTGGTCTGCTATAGTTTTTCCTCCAAAATTTTATTAAGTAAAAAGTTTGCAGAATTTAATACTGCTCACTGAATGTCTGCAAAGACCTTTGGTATTCGGCCCATGCAGTTAAATTCTAGCACAACAGAGTGTAAAGTCTCAAAGTGAGAAATATTGTTCCATCTCCACAGTTGGCTCCGCTGTCAATTTGATCCGCAGTATATTAGAATGATAAATATGTTAAATGATCTCATGTTGATTCTTGTGTTCTGTAGCTGCTTTCTAGGGGATGCATTTTATCAGGCTTTAAAAAAAAAAAAAAGAAAAAGAGGGCAAGATTCCAAGGGCATGGCCAGTGCCATCAATACTTATGGTAGCACTTAATTTTGTATTTCAGGAGCATTTGCATTAGTTAGTGAAGGCTAGTTGCTATTCTTTGCTGCTTTTTAATAGGCTAATAATTTGGGCTTAATTATAAAGATCAGTATTGGCTAAGCATACAGCAGTGTTGTAATTGAGTTACTGTAAATTTTGGTGTGAGATTTTTTTCAATGGAAATTAATCCTTAATTCTGAAGTAACACCCCTCTTTGTGTCCTGCTTTTCACGTACAAGAGCTGTAGCTGTAAGTTCTCCCTGTGAAGTTGGGTGAATTTGTCCTATATATGGAGAATGCATTTTCATGAGCAAGATGTGTAACATGTTGTTTAACAGTTTATTGTGAAACAAAGCCAAACATTTTGTTTATTGATCAAAAATGTGAATTGTTACCTAATGTGAAAGCCATGGAGAGGAAAGATTGCCATCAAAATTGAAGTGTTGAAGTGTTTTGAAGATTCCTAGGGGCACTAATGATGTTATTTTGGTTTTTTTTTCCTTTTCCCTCACAAGGGGAAGCTATGCTGAATTACTATATCAGGAAATATGTATTAGGTAGGCTGTACTGAGTTATTACAGGAAATTCATTAATAGTTTAACTGCGGGGGAAAAACAAAGCAAAACAAAACAAAACTAACATTTAGTTATATCTGGCCAAGATTTGAGCATGTGCTTAAAGCACGTGACAATATTGGCTGAATTAATTCCAGGAGACGGCAGTTGGCAAGCCTTAAGTCTGCTGTGATCATGGACAGGCAAGCAATTTCTTCATTCAGTTAATTGCTTTGGAACAAACAAGATGCAGGATAAACAAGTGAGCTCAGTTTCTTTTTCTACCTGAAATGACAACTGCCTGTACTTCGGACAGGGCATGGCTGTGTTTGGGGGATTTTCTTCTGAGGTTTTTGAGGTTTGAAAAATTCTTTTCTAGTATGTTGTTAATGGCTGTGTAATGCAGGGCTGGATTTCAGCATTGATTCCTAATACGAAGTAACGTCAAACCTTAAAACAACATACGCTGTTTTATTTAGAGTTCAATGCACATTCCCAAGCAGTAAACCAACTGTAAAGTATTTGGCAGGAGAAAATTTATAGAACTGTAACTTCATGTCTGCCACATACGCTTTCTCTTTTGCCCATGTCCTGTGCTGATGATGTGTGTTGTTCTGAATTGGCAAAGCTGAACCAGGAGTGTAGGACAGATCTGGTTTCATGTTCACTGCATAACTTAAAAAACCTAAACCTTCCATTATAGGAGTTTAACATGAAAAAATAGTTTTATGTGTTCCTGGTTGTTGCACATTGCTGGCATGAGTGACTCGTTTGACCCTAAAAAAGCTACAAGCTGATAGCCATGACAATGATCTGCAGTGCATTTTAAACTGAGTTTGGCACTAGTTGTTAAGAAGGCCCTCCTTCACTCCTGTGATGTTTATTAGAGTGAAAACTCCTAATTTTCAAGACTTATCAAGATAAATACTCACCTTGCTTTTTGTAAAGATGGGACTGTTCTGTTGAGTCAAGGCTATTTGAGCTTGAAAGAAGTACACTGCTTCCTGCATTAGTCTGGCAATCTCTGGGTCAGGGAAGGATTTCCTAGATTATGCAGGGAATACTGGACAAAACAAAGTGAGCATGGTCAGATTGATAAATTAAGCATGCTAGAGGATGGAAGTGCACCTATAAAGAGGAGACCAATCTGCAGAAAATACATTAAGATCTTGAGCAGAGAGGATCTTAGAGGAGAGACCTAATTGGGGGATACTGAAGAAAAGGGATGAATTTGAAATGGCAGTTAAATAAAAAGAAAGGTCAAGATGAGAAAAAGAAAAGACCTTTTTGGGGAGGGATGTTTTCTTTGAAGACTGTAAATTGAGCAAGGCTCCAGATATTAGGAACTGGTGATGCCCTGAAATGTAGGTTGTGTTGGTTATAGTTGCTTCTGGATTTGTTTTATTCTGCTGCCTAGGGAAGAAATAATACATGTTAACAGTTTTGTAGGGCGAAATATTTGCATTTATCACAGTCCTTGGGAATTCTTCAGCTGATTAAAATAAAGTATTGGCAGGGGGGAAGAGAAAGGATAAGGGCAGGGAGAAGCCTCAGTGTCCGTTTGTACAAAGCTACGGTCTTCTTAGGTATAGTTATACAGTTGGTTTTTTACTTTTGAAAAGCAATATATAAAGTCTTTGAGTTTACCATGAATCTCTCTGAAGACTTATCTGAGTGGCAAAAATTCTGTGTACATCTGTAAGCTTTAGAATGGGATCCTGTGCATGCATTTGCTTTTTATTTTCTGGAGAGTCCATAGCTCACAATCCTGATGCTGTGCTCATGTATAACTCTCTATCAAACATGGTACTCGTTCTGCAGTATCCGTAGCTTTTTAGGTAGGAGATTTTGAAGTTAAATGCCTGAAAATATATCACATATGTGGCATTGAGGTGTAACCATGTCGGGCAAAGCTATCTGAATAAAGTATGTACCTGTATGTAGCAATATTAAGAATGTTATTTATATGGTGAATTTCAAGAAAACTGAACACTGAGTTGTTTTTTATTTCAGTTCACAGGAAAGTAAAAAGTAGGTCATGTAAGAAGAAGAGAGGCTAATAAGATAAATGTTTAATATTTGAAATTCAGGAAAACCACTAAGTGGCATAGAGTTTTATTTTTAATTTGAAACTCATTAGTTTTTACAAAATGGCCTTGAATAAAATTATCCTAAAGGGACTGTCTTATACATTCTGAGCTGATACACTCAAATGAAGGCCTTTTCTTCATCTTAAAACCTATTTTAGGGCTGTTGTTGAAAGAACATTGATAGTAAGGATGATGATTCCACTTTTTGTGTGAGCAGAAACAGTTCACTCTGAAATTCCCCTTGAAAAGAAAGTAAGACTCCTACAGCCAAGCAAAGGACTTCCAGCTCTAGATTACTTACAAGCATGACTTCTTTGCACAGTATCAGAATTAGAGAGGCATGTCAAGTGAATGATGAAGCAAACCACCTCTTTATGTTGCTGTGAGTATAAAAAGACGTTATAAATCGTAAACACTATATATAAAAAAACCATTTCCTATTGCCACATTATAAGTTTACCACCTACAAAAAAACCCCCAAAAAACTCCTAGGATATATTTTTATCATTTTTTTTACTCAGTTTAGGAGACTTATGTATCCATTCAATTAAGATGAAGACTCAGGGAGAGGAAGAACAATAAAAATTAAAAATGAAGCTTGGATATTTGTAATACCCCTTTTCCTGAATTATAAGTGATGGCAGTTAAAGTGTCAGGCAGTCTTGATAAACCGCTTTGTCTGTGTTCATAGTCGCACTACTTCATGAAAATTGGAATTATTTTGGAACAAACAGGAAGAAATGGAACAACCAACCATATGAAAACTGGTATGTGTGAATGATGATTTTATGACACCTTTCATCACAGGTTCACTTTAGAATGCCTTATTGATAATTGTGTGGAAAGGAAAACTCTGCCTAGATGTGCACAGTCAGAGACAGTTCTACTTCTGCACTAAATTTAGATCTTTCTTAACTTTTTTTTTAAATTCAAGCATATGAATCATCATCATCATCCTTATTTCATGAATTTGTTACATTTTGGAACAAACTGATTTTCTTTGGGCTATTTTCTACTTCTTCTAATTCACTTACTTTTCTGCTTTGTTTTTTTCCCCCTCTTTTTATATTCTTTTCCTTATTATCTGAGGACACTCTTAGTCAGCAAGGCTTCTTCCCATAAATGAGGGTCTTTATATCTGCAGAGCTAGGGGTGCATCTCATGAGTTCAGATATCTGATCCTGTAATACAGGATAAATGGGCAGGGTCCATACCCGCTTCTTTTTCCATTTTATTGAGTAATATTAAAAAGCCCCATAAATCTCCATAGATTGACAACTCAGAACTGTAACAATATTATTCTCTTTTCAAACACAGTTAGACTTAACAATCTAAAAACTGCAGAGAGAACTGCATCTAGTTTTTAATCCTGTCTGCAGATCCATTATATTTATCTTACAGAATCCTCTACACAAAATCTGCCTGAAAAGTTCTCAAATGTTGTGGTATATAATTTCTCAGCTACGTGGCCTGGAGGTGCAATTCAGTGCACTAATATTAGGAATCTAAGTTCCCCATCTTTTTAATAATTTGAGATACAGGCCTAGATGATTAAAAATAGCTGAGAGAGATGCTTTCATTTGGACACAGTAAACTCTCTTTTGAGTGTTTTAAACATAATCCTGCTATGTGTGTGACTGAAATGGGCATTTCAGTGGTCTCTGCTTCATTGGAATGCATTTGTTTTCCCATAAGCTCTACTACTGTGAACTAAGCAATGTGCAAAGTGAAAATTGTATTTGTGGCCTAATTGTAGAATTGGCACTGATCTAACTAAATTGTTTGCTGAAGCTGATTTGCCTAAATCCATGTAGCAAAGCTTCTGTGACTATGCTTCAAACAGTTAAAGGGTGCCCAGTACTCATTTAGCTTGGTTTGGCTTCCAAACCCATTTTCCCACTCTTAACAGAATGCACTAGAGGCCATCTCTGATGTAAATAAGTTAATTTGCAAATCAGTTCAGCTAAATTGGAGAAGTTTCTCTGTGATTTCTGTAAAGGTCACTTGTGATACTAAGGAGTTCTGACCCTCATAAGATATTCTAGGAAACCACTGTTGCATGCCTGAAACTGTCAGTTCTGGTCCAGACTGCCTGAGATGCCTGAAGTACACTTGCTTTCAGTATGCAATGGTTTTCTTGAAATTAAAGTACTTGAGTGAAATCAGGTTGAACTGACTCCTGTCTACTCAGCTACTTCTGAGACACTCATTGCTTGTGTTCAGTACTTTTCTTTTCCCAGTCCTTGCCTTAGCCTCTTCCAGCTGTGGATTCCATATACGTGCAGACTGTCGTTGCCATATGTCTGCGTGTATTTGGCTTGTGTATGTTTTGGATTGCACAGCATGAGCCCTGAGATCGGTTCTGGGCTTCCCTAGTTGTTACTGTGGTAGGGAGAGTAATGAGTTGCCAATGCAATTCACTGTCAAGTTTGTGACCTCATCGAACTCTTGCATATTTTAGAGAGCTTGGATGTTCTTTTTTCATCGAGTCAGTAAAATCAGCTTTGTTCCATTCTAGCCTATCTTCCTAATGTTAATGTGGAAGAACTGTGACAGCTGCCAGCATACTTTATTGCAATTTGTAACATCACATAACCACCAAGTGATGTTTTTTCATTCTTCGCATTCGTGCTGAATTCCCTCCTCGTTTGCCGTGCCCCTCAAATGCACAACAGAGCCATTGAATGCTCTCGGGATGTGCTGTGGCTGCATGAGCCCTGTTGAGGCAGACCTCTAAATCTGTTACTTCAATGTTAGTGATTTCCATTCCCCTCGGCACACCCCACCTTCTGTGTTTCCAAGCCAGGAAGCAGAGGCTGGGACGGCTGCATCACATGGGAGGATTTACATGAGGCTGGGATTTGTTCAGAATCAGCAGAGAAATTCTTGTAGTAAATAGCAGGCTTGTGTTTTTGTGGTGGATTGCACCCAGGAGGATCACAGGGTGAGGTCTGTTTGTCCTCTGCCATGTGGGGCAGTGAGAGCAGTACTGACGGAGCTGCCATGGGCAGCTGCCGGGGTAGGCCTGTGGAGGTCCATGCAGGTGCAGCCTTGGTTTTGTCTTTCAGGCCTTTTTTGGTGACAGAGTAAGAGACAGACCAGAACACCAGCAACCATAAAAGCTGTTTTTCTACATGAAAGAATGGCAGTCACAATCAAAATGGACGACAGCACGTTTTAATTTTAAAAGGTATGCAAATAGTCTCTGTTCAAAGGGAAAGTAAAGCAGGGGCTCAGCAGGAAGCCTGAGAGGAGGCTGCAGTAGGCACACACCTGCTCAGCAGTGCTGAAGTGATGTTCAAGTGGAAGGCACAATGTACTTATGCAGCGTCACGGTAGCTCAATTTAGTTTCTTTTTATTTTATGAAGCTGGAAAAATTCTGTAACTGTAAATTCTCGTTCTGCTGTTTTAATTTTTGATACAAGAAACTGTCAGGACTGAGTCTTGCCTATTGCCCTCTTCTTCATTAAATGTCTCCTTTGCACCGCTGTGTGTCCCTGTTTGAGGAAATGAATGTGGCCCTCTGTGTTGAGTGGGCTGGTAGGTTATACCACTGCAGGTTTTATATAATTTCCTCTGTCTGTGTCTGCCTGGGGAACAGAAACACCAAGATCTTCAGATCTTTTTGTTGTTGTAGGTAATAGACCCATACTTCCTTATGAGTCTATTATATATTGCGTATACTCACAATATATAGCCTTTAAATGTAGAAATTACACCAAAAAGCATCTATTAAAATTGGGCAGTTAGCACCTTGAATTAGGAAATACTAAAATTCCACATTTAGCAGTAACACCATCCTATGTGCATATTTAAGACACAAAATTATAATGTTGGGTGATACTATTTGCTTAGACAATGAGGGCTGTTGCTGCCTCCACAGTTTGTTCATCAAACTCCATTGCGTGGAATAGACATGTTGGTAGGTAGTTACTAGTTTGTCATATATTTTGTGCTGAAAGGGTTTCCCTTTCTTTGGATTATATCTATTCTACTACCTCTGTGAGAAGTGAAAATATTCTTGTAACTTTGAAAGTCACCGAGTAGATGAAAGGAACAGATTCAGTGGTTAAATGAAGAATAACAAGATGATGCTGTAAAGATGACCTTAGTTTTCTCATGACATGTTAAGCTGCCTTCTCAACACTGCTGTAGGCATCAGAATGATTTGTATCCACCCAAGCTGACTTTTTATTGAGGTTTACTAATGTATACAGTGGTCTGTATGGACAGTTTACTGCGTAGTGTTTGGCAGTGCCAGAGTAGAGTACAAGCACAGACTTTCTGTCAAAGACCATGAGCTGCCCTCCAAATATTGCCAGAACAAATAAAGTATAGTGGAAAAACTGCTTCTGAAGAACAGCTCCCTATTGCAGCTTTGTTTTTTCCAGAAGCTGGAAGCTAACGCTTATTTTCTTAACTGCAGTTAATGACTTCACCCATTTCAGAGAAAACTGTCTCCTAGTTCACTAGAAAGAGATTGCTTGACTACACGTCACTGGAAATGTCATAAATATGAAAAAACCTCCCTTGATTTAAATTTCAAAACAATAGTTCTTGCCAGTGTGACCCTAACCCGTTCATGCAATGTGTAGCTGCTTGGCATCCCTTCAGCATCTTTTATTTCATACTTGTGTTATAGTTTCCAGCAAATGAGAAGAGTTTTAAGAGTTTAAAGCTGCAGGTTTGCAGCTTTACTGGCTGGTGGATGCTTATGTGGTACATTAACCTCATACTGATGTATTTCTTTAATTAAGTTTGTTCCCAAGTAAAGTAAGAATTATTACATTTTTAAATGTTTATACTCACTGTAAGATCTGACTTAGAGAAATTTCTGTTTCATGATTTTGACCTGAGGCCATAGAAACTTCCAAGGTTTGGCTGTTGCAGAGCTTATGTTTAATTCTGGGTCCAAAGTAATGTTTTGTTTAGTCAGGAGTCAGGCAAGGTAAACAGTAATGTCAAGAGGCATGAACTGTCTCATTTGCTTCAGTGGATGCTGAAGCCAGGATTTGACCAAATAAGCATCAGTGTGATTAACCTTTTAACTGGTTAACACATTAAAAGAAAGAAATCTTATGTTTCTGGTTATGTAATCTTATAAAAAATGTGAAATCCATTAACTTCAAAAGATTGTAGCTTAAAACTAAATATTCAGATAGACTGATATCATAAAAGATAATGCTTTAATTAATTAAACTATGAAATTCTAGTGTTATGAAGACAACACTATAGAACCTATGTGACTTTTGCCTTGTGGTTTACAAGGTTTTGTTGTTTTTCTGTAAAATAGGGTTGTCTTAGTAGGCACAAAAACTGTGTCTTGAATTGAACAGCTGTATAAATATTTCCTGATGACTCCCTTTCAACAATAGCTGACAGACAAAAAAAAAAAAAAAAAAGAGAAGAATAAAAAATACTGTTTATGTCACCCTGGGCTGTAAACACACCACAGTATTCCTCCCTCCTCAGATTACACAAAGCTCTGTCCCTTGAGCTTTGGCAGTGCATCATTGCCCTCCTCCTCCTGCTGAACCCCTTCTGAGGGGTTCCACCTCACAACCGCTTGATGACTGTCATCCAGGAACAGGAATAGTTTGGTGATGCTGCTTTTCTTCCCAGGGCATTTGTGTCAGTGGGTGGGCCAGGCTCGTTGCATCTGCTGCATAAATCATTTGATCATTACCTAAATTCCTGTTGAGTATTATCTTTTCATCGATCATCTTCAAATTCTCGAATGTCCCTAAACTGCTCTGAATGGATGACCAATAACAACATGTTTGGGGAAAGATGGAAACCAGGGAAGAATGTAATGACTTACTGTGATCAAGTCTTCTAGGAGTGCAAGTATACCTTTGCTTCATAAACTCTGTTCTTTTAAACATGTCTGTTTTTATTATGGAGCCAAGATGGAAAGATGTGGACTAGTGGATACTGTCCAGATGACCAAAGTGCTGAGAAATTTAGAAATTAGGGCCTCTTGGAAGGAGTACAATCTAAGGTTGTTTGTCTTAGGGAACAGGATAATGTAGAAAGACGTAGGGGACCTCAAATAGGCTGCTACAAAGAAAAGCGGGAGCTTTTCCAGTGCCCATGCCAAAGAGAGCAAAACATACTAGGATTAAATTGGAGGTGGAAGGATTTAGTATAGGTTTAGTTTGATTTTAGTCCAGTGCTTTAGTTTAGCCAGAACAGATTCTGATGATACTGAGCTGAAGCCGTAAGCGTAAAACATCAATACTTACTTTGCTCCCATCTCCTTGCATCTTTCCAAATTCTGTGGAGTTGCCAACAGGCTTTAGGATTTAAAGTTCAAATTGTGCTTCTGTAGTTGGACAGTTATAGAACAACAAATCATTGTCTTGGACAAGAGAATCCGTACTTCATTCCCATCCATGCATGTTTTATGTTTTGTTCTTAATCGCAATAGTACTTTGTAGGAGTTTTAAAAAGTGGTAGAAATTGTTAATAATTAGGAGGTTATATATTTCTAGTCACATAAATTTGGGAAATGTGCATTTGCCAGTGGATTGTAGAACAAGAGAGTGGTCTCAAGTTATAAATTAAGGTTTTGTGTTGTCCAGATTAATTTTTTTTTAACGCATTCTTACTCCATGTTGTCGATGTGTGTAGCTGCTAAAAGCACAAAGTGACAAAAGTAGTTCCCTATGACTCCTGTGAGAGAAGTGTTGTGAGCTAAGAGAATTATGGAGTCAGGCAGTGTGGACTGAAGTTATTTGTGTTCATATTAAAATAACTGTGTAAAAATAGAGATGTTGAAGAGAGCAGTAGTTCACCAGGAAGAGATGGCTGGGAACAGTTTTGCTCTACAGTCTCTATGTGCAGTCATGAATTCCTGCTCCAGAGTTTCTAGTCACGAAGCAAGCTTTGGGCTTTTTTACGAGTCTGAAGGGTGACTAAGGAGATGCAGCATCCTATTGTTCTGGCCACATCAAATTGAGAGTCATCATTTACGATTTCTGTCACACGAATAAAGATTTACGAGCCTGTTCTGCATAAGAGAAGATGCCAGCCAATTTGTACCTCTGCATCTAGACTCCATATGAAAGACTTGCACTAGTTTATAAATAATCCAGTGAGGGATCTAAATAAGTGCAGGAAAAATAGAAACATTTATAGTCTGTGCCTGTGTCAAAAATACTTCGTCTTTTTTGAGAGATCTATCTTCTCATGGAAAATGGTAGCAAAATTTTTACCTGAAATAAGATCTGAAAATAGGTTCTGAAAAACTTGAGAATAATAACAGAAGCCTTCTGAAACACCCTCCAAAACCTTGACATCAATCAGACTTTATCTGCTATATTTTTTATATTTGTTCAACTGTTTCCTCTTCCGAATTTGTCGTGCTTTCTGATGTTGTGCCTTTTGTTGTTAGTGCTTATGCAGGAAAACACCTTTTTAATGCTCTTAAATGCTTTTCTGAACCAGGGCTGTAATGGTTTCCAGTAGTGAGTGTCTTTTATATGTGGAAGTGCATTCAAATGCATGAAAGGCAGCTGAAATGCTGGGTAGTATTTATTACTTGGCTAGTAATAAATTTGTCCAAACTGCAGCTTAGAGGAGATAGAATGTATTCATAAATTTTGTGTTGTTATTGTTGGACAATTTAGATATGGGGAAGGAGAAATAATGGGAAGGGACAACATTTTTAATTTTAAAAATCAGCTGCTAATTCTGAAATGTCATATCCAGTAGAAATTTCACTAAAAATCAGAAAAAATTATAAGATAGGTTTAAATATTTTGACAGTGAGAAAAAAACCCCAAAAAACCACAACCGAAAAACTAACCCCAAATAAAACCAGAAAAATGTCCATTATGGACTGATCTGTATTAATGTTTGGTTTTTCTGTGTGTTCCTCAAACTGAGAAGTCCATTATTTTTGTTGTTGAAATGACTGTCGCTGCTCAGGCATTTAAGGCTTTCTGGGGAACCGGGAAGAAAACAGGCAGAATTTAGAGCTCTCTGGGGGACTTTTACAGTAGCAGCAATAAAGGGCAAACCATGCTTGGATGTAAAACACCCAAAGCAAAACCGACAGATTGCTCAGGTCAAAGAAGAAGGTGTCGTGGGTTCAGGCTGCCTGAAACGTGTACCAGGACGTCTGAGCCACGTGCACTTCAGACAACTTCTGCACCGTTGTCAGGAGAAAGTTCATTAATTTTAGAATAATAGTGGTCTTGGGAAAGAATTCTGGCTAAGAATTTCAATAGAAGTAAGAGATGTGCAAAGCATTAAAAAAAGAACCCAAAACCTGGTACGGTTGGTGGTCTTGATGAGTTCATTAAATCTCAGGCTCAAGTGGAGGCAAATTTTAGAAAAATATAGTAGATGAGATTTCTTATACAAACATGAATATATTCCATTAAAAGCCTGCGTAGATAGATGTAGTGAGACTTTATGAACATCTGTTGGCTTTTTCTCGGAGTTCATTATGCAGAAATATGTCTCTTCTGCTCATTTTGAAGTTTGGACATTAAACTTAATTGATTCATAAGAAGGCAACATGGATAATAGACTGCTATTAATGTGCATAACTTACTAAGGTGAGCTTTGTTCTGCTGAATTAATAAGTGAATTTTATCAAAAATGGCCCAATTACCAACAGAAATGGAACAGAATTTCTTTGTATAAATAAGGTGTAAATAACTGTAACCAATATAGATTTTTCTCAGTGAAGGAGAATGACAGAAGTTTCAATACGAGAAATCACAACAGTTAACGTCGCTGTAACAGCAGCTATTCTGAATTAATGGAGTATGACTGCGTGCGGGCAAGGGAAGGGCTTTTCCTCTTGAAGAAGTAAGTATTATCCTTACAGACACCCCTGGGAAAAAGTCCCACTGCAAACCAGAAAAGAACACTTTGGAAGGCATCTCTGCTATTTGGAATGCCTACTCAAAATTTATCCTTATATGCTCCTGTAATTCGTGCCATGATGCATGTTGTTTACATTGAGAAGTTTGCGTTCGTGCTCTCGTCCAGGTGCCACTGAGCTGTTGTAGGCTTGTCCCTGCCCTGTGCGTGGCAGCCATCCTGAGGGGCTGGCTTCCCTAGTGCCAGTGGGGTGAGATTCTGCTGTTGAGTCCCACCTGGCTGGTGTGTTGTCACCTTGCAGACCTATGCGAGTCTTTCTCCTCTTCTAGAGAACTCTGTAGACCTACAGTGAGGGATTTTCCTTTCCCATACGTGGCAGAACTGAGAACTCCAGCCTGTATGCTCTCTCTACACGTGGTATGAAGTCTTTCACACAGCTCTCAGTTTTGACTTGGCTTCGTTGGGTGAAGCTCATCAGTCTCAATCCCATTCCCAAAGTTTGAATGGCTGTTTCACTTTGAAAAATCAAAGCAGGAGAAATACTATTTCAAATAAATGGTAATTCTTCACCAAGATGAAGAAGTTCTGAATGAGTCAGAAATTTAGACCAGAACTGTTTTTTGCAAGAGTAGTTACTGGTTGCAGGTAAATAAGCTTTTGAGGAGAAAGCGTTTATACAACTTGCAGTTTCATTCGAGAGGAATGTGCTGCTACGTGTTCCCTGTGTAAGGAACCTTTTGCAAAAGTATGACATAAAAGGTGTGTTGTGTGAAGGAATAGCTATTAAAAAAATCCTAATCCTTAAGCATTTTAAATTTTTTTTCTATTATTAACAGAAATTTTCCCACTCCTTATGTGCACTATACTGAGTGCTGTTTCTCAGTCATTGTAGTATGAGTTGAAATATGAGTTAACTCAGTTCAGTGATCTGTTTGATGGAGTAATGAAGATGGACAGAGTCTGAGTTGAAGGCCTCTTGTACAGGAACGTCAGCAGACACATGTCCACCATGTAGGCTCATTTTGTTACTAATATTTTTGCTCACAGGATTGTCAAGGTTAACTGTCTCCAGCAGATGTTTTACCAGGAGTGCTACATTCCTGATGTTGCTGAAAGGTTTTCATCTGAGAGATACAACAGCATGTTTCCCTGGTACTCACAATGTCATAGAAAAATTCCTTTCAGAGCAATTCTGCTAAAGGGAGAAAGAAATGCTAAACTAATGAAAGCACGTGTCTTGAATATTTAAGTTTAACAAGGTCTTTGAATGATCAAAGCTGCAAAAAAATTCAATCAAAAGGGAAGGGGGGGTGTGGAGGGGGAAGAAGCCCTGAAAATATCAAGTGCCCATGATAACTTTGTGACCGGATATGCAGATTTCTCAAATGAGCCCAGAGTTTGGGCAGTGCCAGGATTGTTCTGACAGCTATGCAGAAATGGGCAGTGTGATCATTCAGCTTGTGGTCTTCTGCCTGGGGGTTTGAAACATGACCTTTATGTCCTGTTTTATTTGCTGATTCGGCTGCCTTAGAAATTAATAACTGGCCAGGTAAATCAGGATATTGAATCCAATTGAACCTACAATAGTGACGGAGGTGAGCAGTGACCCACATAAGGATCTTCTGAACTGACTCTCCATCATATACATCATGGGGGGCTTTTTGGAGCCAAATGAACCTCGTGGTGGTTTTCTGTGTGAAGGAGACTTCTCCAGAGAAGGAGAAGCAGTAGTATCTGTGGTGAGGAAAGAGCATAAAGGGTAGTTGGAAAATGCATATGTGTGGTTGAAAGGGCAAAATGGGGCAGCTCTGCTCTTCCTTCTGGCCATCCCAGGAGTAACAAGCAGTTCAGGCCGATTTGCTAGGAGCGATAGGCAGAATAGCATTTCTAGTAGGATTATAAACTAGCACTCTCTTTGGAAGAATCTGATCTTGCACCAGTGAATGCAAGATTGCATTGGCTGCAACCAATAGCTCTTTTTTACAATAGATTTGTATTAATTTTCTTAGTAGAAATAGTTTTGATTTCTATATAGTTTCAGGTTATATCCAAGGCGGTCATTCTTTTGATCATGAGTTTCTGGCATTTAAAGAGTGCCAAGCAGTCTAATGGACAAGTGGGAAAAGCACTAGAGAGATCTTTCAATCCTGAGGAAACCGGGTTAATCATGGTAAATGATTATCTGAAGAAGTCTGCCAAGGTAAAGGCACTTCTAGCTTATCTATTACTGATAGTAAATAGAACTTGAAACAGCAGGGGTTTTTATGTCCATCTCTTCTATGTGGAAACTCTACTTGTCATAAACCAATGGAAGCTAGAAAAAACTTTTAATTTTTCTTAATGTCTGTGATACTTGGAACAGATAGAATAAGGTGAGAAGAAAAAAAAGAGATGAAAAAACGCATTTTTCTTAAATTCCCTCTATTTATACATATCTGGGTTTTTATCAATAAAGTATGTTAGTATGAATAATAATTTACTTAGCCATATTTTTAGTGACTTCAAGACAAGTTGGCTACTAATAATGGGGATAGGATCTGGCAGATGACTACCCCAACTCCACAACAACATTTGTTAAATCTGTCTTTCTTTTTGCTATGTTAAAAAGAGCTAGTAATCTGAATATATTTTCTCTTCAATGAAGAGTGATAACTACTATAATTATTAATGCAATGCTGGTTGCTTAAACATGTGGTATTTAGTATGAGTAATAGTCTTTCTTTTAAAACAATTTTTACTCCCACGGTCATAATTTCATTACTTATTTCCTGTCATGTTATTATTAAATGGAGTATACCTAAATGCTCTTCAGAAAAGATATTGCTGACACTTTCAAATTAGTTTTAGGTCTAATTAAACTTCCACCATAATGGATCAGGTATTTGGGGTTTTCCAAATAATCTTTTTTTTTTTTTTTAAATAGCAGATGAAGTGCCAGTGAAACACAGAGAGAGAGAAAGGCAAGTTTCTGTGACATGATATATTTGATCCACCATGCCAGAGTCTTTTTCCCACGTGGAAATGTTAAATGCAAAGTGCCAAATGTGTCAAGACACAACTGAAAATTAAAACTGTGACATTTGGATGTGTTGCCGGTCAGTTGGAATGCCACGGAGCTTTATGAGGTAAAGTAAGAACATTTGATGTGCTGAAGCTGATGGGACTATTGGAATGGGTAAATGTCTTGGAGAACCCCTTTTTGTGAATTAGTGTTATTAATCACTGTCTTCAAGCCTAGCGCCTGTTAGGTTTCCATCTGCAGACAAGTAATGAGGTTAGGTCCAAACACAAGGAGTACTGAATGCCCTCTGTTGATGTAGAGGCAAATGGTCTTCCCAATATCACAGAATGATAGAATGGTTTGTGTTGGAGGGGATCTAAAAGATCATCTAGTACCAATGCACCTGCCATGGGCAGGGACAACTTTTGCTAGACCAGGTTGCTCAGAGCTCCATCCACCTTAAACGCTTGCAGGCATGGGGTATTCACAACTTCTCTGGGCAACTTGTTCCGGGGCCTTGCCACCTTCACAGTAAAGAATTTTTCCCTGATTTCCAATCTAAACCTCTCTATCCATTTGAAACCGTTGCCCCTTCTCCTGTCACTCCTTGCTCTCATAAATAATCTCACTCCATCTTTCCTGTAGGCTCCCTTCAGGTACTGGAAGGCTGCATTTAGAACATCCAGAAGTCTTCGCTTTCCAGGCTGAACAAACCCAATTCTCTTAGCCTTTCCTAATAGGAGAGGTGCTCCATCCCAAGTGCATCATCCATCACTTGTTCTTGTTGAACCACATGATATTCCCCTTGGCCCATTTAAAAAATTATTTTTAAGCCTGTGAAACATGTCAAAAGAATACTACCTCCAGTGAAATTGCAGGAGGGATCACATAATTCACATGCTTTATTTGCGTGTGTTCTGAACGCAGCATGAGTTTCTGATTTGTGGTAGTTGTATTTTTTTGATCTGGATCAGATGTAAATATTGGGAATAGATTTGATTTTTTCAACACTGAAATGTTTGAGAATGAAATATTTGAGAAGGGAAATTGTGGATCTATTGCATCCACACTTCTGGAGTTAAGAGAAATATCACCTGATTGTCTTTATCCTACATGCAACAAATAAAACTGCTGTCACATGTGACTTCTTTTATTCCAAAAGAAGAATTAAATGATATTTTGGCTTCTTGTTGCTGACATTCTCCATGGCTCAGAGCTGTGGTTTTCAAAGGAGAAAACCCAGAATTTGTGCCAAATTGTATTGCATGCCAATAATGTTTCAGCTTATTAAACTGCTATGTGATTTCTGCTTGACAGAGGTCAATAGTCATTTATCACTCATCTTGTAAATTGCTGAAAACTGGGTTTAATGAATAGTTTTTAGTTCAGTGGAGAAACTCTTTGTTTACACCACAATAGGAACTGTCTTTTTTCTTTACTGAATGCATCAGAAAGCTCTTATTACTATTTATTGATTTATTTCAGCATTTTTTTTTCCTCAGTATCCTTATCCTTTATCAAGTAGGAAAAAAGTCTCAGTTCTGTATGCAAGAATTCCAAGGCTAAACTTTTGATAGACATTCATGTTCTTAGGTTTTTGCTTGTGGATCAGTTGTTGGAAAATATTTATCCTTTCGACTATTCAGTGGAAAATTGGCTTGGGAGAATATTTTAATTTTGTGAGGGGTAATGAAATTATTATTTTATATTAGTCTAAAACAAAGTGCATGAAAGGCAGTTGCTTAAGAGTTTGGCATGAAGTTCTGCTGGGCATATCTGCAAACCTTTAGAAATTAATTTAGTGTGGGGTGGAAGCCAAAATACAGTGCTGTTTATGAGACTCTGAACCATTCTAGGTGTAGTATCAACTTCTTGTTAAATGTCACTGTCACAACTGATGGAAGTATTTCCTAGACCTGATTAGGATTTTGATTTCATTCCTTTTCTTCTTATCTTGATAGTTACTTGGATAATTTGATGACACACTAAGTCTTTTTGCCATACTGATTATGTATTTATTTTCTTCTACCATTGGTAGGAGTTTGAGCTACATTTGTTTTTATTTTTCCTCATGTAACACAGCCCCATTTACAGTTCTGGCCCAGTGAGGATCGTGAACGTGCTTTTAAGTCAGAGTTAAGCCAATAGGCTTGCTTCATTGGCTTCATTGTTTAGGCTAGCAGGAGGGCTGAGGTCATGGCACACATACAAAAGTAATCAGTGATCCCAAGAAATTCCAGTTGAAACACAGAGTGGTTGAGGTCGGAAGGGGCTTCTGGAGATCGTCCAGTCCAAAACCATGCTTAAGCGCAGGGCCACCTGGAACTGGTTGCTCAGTAATGTATCCAGTTTGAGTACATCACAGGATGAGGACTCCACAACCTCTCTGGGCAACCTGTGCCAGTGCTTGACCATCCTTGCAGTAAAATGCATTTTCCTTGTGCTAAACATCGTTTCCTATATTCCAATTTTTGCCAGTTTCTTTTGTCCTGTGTCTGGGCATATCTGATAAGAGTCAAGCTTTTGTGATCGTTCATTTTCACTGATGCATGGCTGAGTTGGGACAGCCCTAAACTTGGCTTGAATCATTGTGATTGTCTGTGTCAATTTTTTTGTATGGAGAGGCTTAAAGCACTAAGATAAAGATCTAGTTTTTTTCTAAGACCATATGGGAAATCAGTATTCTTAATGTTTCATTTGGTGTGATTTACTAGTGTTGCATTTTGATGATTTTTCAGTGTTTAAAATAAATTATCCCTCATTTGATTAAAAATAAACAAACACTGGCTATATTGGAAGAAAGGTAAATTTCTGTTTCAGAGGAAGCAGCACCTTCTTATTGCATAAGCAGCTGGTTATAGTTTTCGGCTGCTGGGATAGCGGGGTATTTAACTTTCAGCAAGGAAGAAATACAGCACGGAAAAGAAAACATCCAGATGTTTACTTCACAACATGGGGAAGAATCTTATTAATCTTGCCTGCCATACCAAAGGGTGAGAGCATTTTTCTCTGTTAAAGCTTGTGTAGCCTTCATGAGTTTATAATTGCCTACTCTGAGCAATGCGTGTGAAATCTCCTGTTTTGCAGTGGCAAGCATTTCAATAAATCTCCTTGAACTACGAGCACAGCACACCAGCAATAGAAACCCATCTTGGATTAATAAGAAGTGTTTTTGTTTATAGCTCTTCAGTGCTGAGCCATTTGCCCATTATGTAGAAAACTGTAACAGTTTGAAGCAGACTGGACTCAGAGACTGCAAGTGTCTGTTTCCAAAGCTCAGCCTTTTGATCTCTTGTATTTGGGGTCCTCTGTGATCTTCAGAAAAATCATATTGCCTGGACAACTTCTTTTGTGTGGCATTATTAACTCTACCCCTACTCTCTACCCTTGCTCCTAAGCTACTACAACAGTTCTGCAAGGCTTATTTAGCTATCACAGTGCTTCTCGTGTCCTCAGACAATTTAGGATGTGCCAGTGCTTCTGAAAACCAAAAGTCATGGTTTTCAGGATGTCGCTACGTTCTTTCTGCTCAGAGATCTCGTGGACAAGGTATATTAGTAACAAGATTCGGTTTAAATTGATTTGTTCTAATGGAAAGCTCTTGATGACTTTGGCTTGGGTTCAAAGCTTGTGTGAATCCCATGGATTGCTGTGTTGCCTCACCCCAGCACGCAGCCCCAGCCTTCCATGCATTGTCTTTCCTCTGAAAGGCTTTGCATTATGGTGAAAGGATAAAAGGCTGCTGTGAGGGCTTTTCTCCTCTAAGTGCTTAGGTTAAGAGAAACAGCCTCAGTTTCATTCCAACTAAATGTCAAATTTGAGGCCAGTTTAGTGGAAGATAAACAGTTCTGTTATTAAGACATTTAAACATGTTTTGCTGATTTAACCAGTTCATGTTCTTTGCTAAAACAAAAATATTTATTTGTGTAATTGTTCTTCTGTATCTGCAACAGCATTATAAATAAAATGTATGTACTTGTTTTTCAGATAGGTAGAAATCATGGCTTGATAATTACTTACAGAGGAAAAAGGAGAATTAGGTAGAAGCATCATGGTCTGCTTGTTTTAAGCCTGCAGATTTGTGTAGGGGCATGAGCCTTCATATAAATAATTTTTGGGTGCCCTAATGGGACGTAGGTGCTTTGAGATGATTCTTCCCTGAAAAGAATATGTACACTCAGATTGTCCAAGAGTTAAGGCAACAGGACATTGCAGCTATTGTACTGTAAGAAGTCTGCAGGCTTTGTGAAGGATAATTACAGTTCTTTTGGAAAGTAAAAATCCCCTCTCTTCAGCAGCTGCAGAATATGATTAGGTATCATGAAGCATTGCCTTGGATTATAACCAGTCTGATTGCTGAGCCTGAAAATCTGGTCCTTTAAACTGCCTGCTGTTTGATTATACCTCTGTGTCAGGATTTGGGATTACAGCAAATGACTCCAAAGAGCAGAGGTACCAGAAGCAGACTGAAAACAGCCTTACACTTCAACATTTTCCCTTGTGGCAGGTCAGGACTGTACATGCATGTCTGTAAGTGCTGAGGGGAGAGTGAAAACTTTCTGGCAGTGCTTAAAAGGGAGAAATGCTCAGATGCAAGGAGAAACTATGTATCCTTGCCTTCCTTTTTTTGATCCCTGTTTTTATGCCTTACAGCTTTTTTGTGGGCTCTAGTGGCAAAATCAGTGTTGATTCAGGCTAGCTTAGGCTTTGCTGAAACTAGGAGAACTCATTCTGTCCAACAACATAGATTAAAAAATTATTTAGGGTGGAATTTGGTATGAATGGACTTGGGTGATACAGTTGTTATAAATTGAACTAGTCTGAGTCCATGGGTGTCCAGCTTGGTGGTAACCCCAAAGGAGATACGACTGGCACTGACGGTGTTTATTTCTATCCTTTGTGTATGAGTCACTGCCCACAGCTTACTGGAATCGTCCCTGGGCCTTCTGTTGTATAGCCTGTCTTCTCAGGGGTTTTGCTTTTTTTCCTTTTTCTCTTTTCTTTCTTTTTTTCTGTTTTCTTTCCTTTTTTAAAACATACTGGAGTGTCTGCAAGTAGATCGATAGGTAAAACTGGTGGTATCTGTTGATGCTATGAGAAGTTCCAGTGTGTCATCAATCCCTGAACAGTTTGTCACGTTCACATGCTCAGACATGTCAGCACTGTTAAAGGTAGGGGAGCATTGTCACCCAGGTTTGAAAGTCAGGAGTGGGTTAGTTGGTTGGTTGGTTATCATCTTAATTCCATTGCAAAACGGGGTCTGGGTCGCTTCCTTTGATTTATAGGTCTCTTCTGTGACAGAAGTGTAAGGTTTGTTTGTTTGGAAGGAGTTTGTTTTGTTTTAAATAGTGTTGTAAAATGCTTGTTAGCAGCAACATGGGCTCACATCTTTAAAAAAGTAAAGTAAAATAAAATAAACATCTATTGTTTACTTGCCTGCCATATTAACACTTGCCTTCTTGACCTGTGGGCTTAGGGTTGATGATGCTGGTAACATGTTCTGTTCCTGTGAATGGAGGCTGAGCAAGTGAGTCTGGCATTCCTGTCTTCTGAGTATTTGATTTTTATGATCTCATTAATATTTTTAATATCTTTTTTTTATGAGTGGAGAATATAATGCAGAATATTGATTTGTGCAAAACTTTATTTTTGGAAAAATGCAAATAGAAAACTATCTCATTCATTTCAGTTTTAAAAAGCCACAACTTTCACGTGTAGGAAATACCTACAAAGGTGATTTAAAAAAACCACTTTTTCCATCAGTGTGGAGTATTTTTTTTTTTTCCTGTTGCATTTTCACTTTTTGTATCAATTTATTTATCAGGCAGTAATAACTTTGAAAGATGAAGCATTTTTCTTAGATCTTGCACTTAAGGAAAACAAAATAGAAAACCAACAGGCATATGTTTCAACTTTTGTTCCTATAGCTACATTCCAGTCACTCATGAAATGTATCCTTAAAAACGTGTTTTTAGTCCTGAGTGGATCTCTCTCAAAAAAGATTAAATATCTATAAATTAAAATGATTTAATATTCAGTCCCTTTTAAGCATTTGCTAATTTACTTTCTGTTGACATAGTGCACAAATATTGTACCTTTTCATCCAATAGGTCTTTTATTCAAACATATTAACAGATTCCTGTGTTTAATGAGTTATTTTAAACTTCTCTTGCCATTACGTAGGCTGCAGCTATTATGAAGAGTTGACTAATGATTGCTCTTTTATGTACATCAGTGAAGGAATTGTTTACTCAAATGGTATTGATCACTTGTCTGTGAGCTATGGGAGTGATTATCATAGAAACACATCTTCTCTTGTCAAAAGAAATAAAAAACTGCTTCAAAACCTTCTGAATGGAGCACTGGTCCAGGCTGTGTTTGGAAAAGCTGCTGCCTTCATGTACTTACCATGGACTTTCATGTATGGATAGATAATAGATAGTAACGGGAGAAGTGGAGATTTCTCCTGTATTCCTCATACAATTGAAATTCGCATCAGAGTTAGGACGAAGATATTTAATTCTGCAAGTTTTTCAAACTAAAGGGTTGCTAAGATTTTCTTCTCAGCTTACATTTCCTCACGTGGTTTTTATTTCTTACTTTACAATATTTATTCTCTTCTAAAGAAATGCTTTCCTTAGTTGCATTTTGCCTTGCTCTCTGACATAAATTCTGATGCTTTTAGCAGTGTTTCTGCCTGAGTTGGAAAGAAAGAGGAAATTCACCAGCCTTCTTTGTCTGTTTTCCATGTGATAATAATGCCTTTTGTGACAGGCGTTGGCAAAGAACTGAGGTGCAGAAAACTGTGAAATACATGAAAATCCTAAAGCCATCATATAAAAAATTGAATATATAAGTGTATGAAGCTCACACAGCATATCATCCTACTACATATTTAACAGTTTTTCCTGAGTAGTAGGCAGCTAGCTTTGGAAAGTCCATGAATATTTAATTCTATGAGATGAAAAGTAACTATGTAGCAAACATATAAGACTTCTTTTTGTTTTGTTTTGTTTATTGCTTTTATTTGTGTGTGTTTGTTTTTATATGGATGAATCAGCATTTCATCTCCCAAAAACCTTCTAAAATTATTCCCATAAACTTAGTAGTACTCATTGCTGAGGCAGACCCCATCAGCTGGAGTTTCCCTTTGTGAAGATGTGAGCTAAAATGCAGACCACGACTGTTTCTTTAGTCTTGGGGCAGTTTGTGACAAAAAAAAAAAAAAGGAGTTCTGAAACTCTAATGCTGAATTTCCATATTAAAATACAGTTTGAAACTTTTTTGCTGCCGGGAACTGTAATGTTTTGTAACTTTCTGAACTGAGGGGAGAAGCAGAAACCCAGGATGTTGGCAAATGTTTTTTTTGACAGCAACTAGCTGGAGAAAAGTGAGCTGTCCTATATGAGCTGTTTATCCTAGTTCTGGTGTTCAGGCTGTTGTCGTTCTGCTAGAATAAATATCGAAGAGAAACATGATTTACAGGTAGAAATAATATCTTCTGTTAGATCAGAAGGCATAGAGGGAATAGAAAAGGCTTTGGCTGTGTAAGCCCTTGTCAGATGAGAAACAGTAAAAACAGAGATAGTAGGTTGATAACAATTGCTATGAATTTAATTATGCAGATCATCTAGACAAGTCAGAGAATTCTTCCTACCTGTGGTGCAGAGTGCTGTTGTGATGGATCATATTGTTTGATCTGGAGGAGGAAAGCCTTAGGCTGGTAAAATTTGCTGACATACAGATTTTCTTTCAAGTCTATAGGTATGTTAGGGGGAATGCATGATCATTTTTGTCTGGGAAATTACTTTGTCTCTATGCTAGAATTTATTTTACTGCTTGCTGACAGGAATCTGTTCAAATTATTGTAATGCAGTTTTAAAATACTATTTTATATCTTTTTTCTCCCCAAGGACTATTGATACTGCTGCACTCTGCCCTCTTTTTTTAAAAAAAAGTTTTTCCTTCTTCCCTCTGTCCCTCTCTCCCCCCATTAATCTGCTTAGCTTACATCTCACTCTCATTTTTCTTTGTTCATCAGAGTTCTCTTTTCTGTGGCATGATAACAGGGAAGGTAACTGAACATGCCAGTACAAGTTCCCCAGATGTCAAGTCACATGCCTGGTATCTAGAACAGAATGATTGCTCAGAAGTCATAAAAAAATGATCTGTATGCATTGTTGTTGGAGGCAGAGAAAAGGAAACCCTTCAGCAGCTGCCAACATTTATTTAGTACAGATGCTGAAACTAGGAAATCATTCTGCAGCTGTAGTTCTGAGGTGGCCAGGAGATCTTCTGGAAGGGGCCAGCAACTTAATGACTGTCTTTTAAAAAGAATGGAAGAGCTAGTAACTGATATCAAATTCCAAAGTGGTCCCTTGGAGCAGAACACATGCAGTAGGACAGCCAAGAGCACCTGCGCAATTCATGGCTGTCGAAGGGGGCAGAAATCGATGGAGGAGACAGTTTATACCAGCTGAAGATTTGTCATCAGTTGGTGTTTTCCTTCCGTAAATCCTCGAATGTACAATAGTGTTCTGCATGTGTTATCGCTTAAAAGGAGTGAGCCAAAACATGCAGAAAATATGTACAATATCCATAGCTCCTCCTTTGAAACTGAGGATTGAAACACTATTTAGAGTATGCTTAAGAAAAGTTCAGGATAGTTTGTGCCTGTGCCTAGTGTGTAATAAAATGTGTATGTTTACACAGACAGCAGTTGGAGGAGAGAATAGAAGGTTGTGTGACAGCCTGTTGAAGATACAGTGTATTGTTGAGCTCTCTTTGGAACAGGAAGCTCACTGAACCTGCTGCCTTTCTTCCAATTTGCATAGCCTAAAAAGAAGGCTGTACAAATGGGCCTGCACTTGCCTCCCTTGAAGGGACTTTGCTTTGCAGATCTGTCAGGAAAGATGAGCATTGCAATTACAAAGGTACAAAGTTCCTACATAATCCCATTTTCACTCTTGCCTTTTTTTTCCCCTGTGTGTGCGCCTACCTTTCATGCAAGGGTGGTCATGAGGATTAAAGGCTCTGTCATAGTATTGCAAGGTAGGCAGGAACTCCTCGAGTCCTTCTGCAGTTTTTCAAGTCCTGACTGCTTTTCTTTTTTCACATAAGCTTGAAACTACTGCAAATCTTCAAAGCCTTTAGGCTTTTTCCTCAGCATATGTTTATACCAGTAGAGTACCACGGAGTATTACTTCATTACATTCATGCCCCCTAATCAACACTGTCTCTGAAGGTAAGACAGATGGAATTTGTTTGCTTATGAATTATGCAAAATTATAGTTTATTAAGTTCTTGCATTTTAATGGACAAATGAGCCAATGCCTATGTGGGCGGGCTGGGTACTACGCAGTGTGTAGCTGTATAGATGGACTCCAATTGCTTCAGTTTGCTAACTATGCTTTCAAATACACCTGCTCTTCATTGTGGTTTTCAGCTGGAAAATCTGCCATCTAGAATCAGACTAGGTTTGGAACAAAAAAAAAAAAAAAAGAATGGCTATAAATTTAGGTCAAAACACTTTTTTCTCAGCTGAAAGAAAGCACTTTTTCATGGAACTTGATAACAGAAACAACTATTTGTTGAGAAATATAAGTGTAATTAGAAAGCAATTTCATATTGCATGCTAATGGATGATGAAAGAAGAAAATGGGAGAAATATGTGAAGTGTATTGGCGCCACTTTAAATTTTGCAGATTGTATTGAGTCAAAACCCATTTTGGGTTGAAATAGCAGTTTGTTGAAATTCCATTTTTTTATGTTCTGAAAGAAACAATATGAACCTCCAATGACTTTTTTTGATTTAAAGGGAATGAACTGGAAAAGATAGGAGGCAGCAGATGACAGGTGTGTTATTTGGCTGTTGCCTAATTTTATTTACTTTTCATACAGACAGGAGATGTGCATCTTTTTTATAGCTGGACAAAGTTTGATGCAAGATTATTTTAAAAATCATCTTCAATTTTGGTTTTGAAAGACACTGCACCAACCCAATTTCAAAGTAGTAACCCCAACATACAAGAAACTCTATTACAGAGTCTCTGGTAGTGTAGTAAAAGGCAATAATTAAGATGGCAGAATGAATCTGTTAAATTACCTTGAGTATTCTAAACATGAAGAGTTAACAGCCATGTAAACTTAATGAAAAGAACCAGAATGTAAAGAGAAACAGGAATAATAGGTATTAGCAAATTAATATTTAGTGGTTAGTTTTATAGATCCTCTTCTTCATGGTGTAGGAGAATCAGAAACTAAAAAGATGAGCTAAAGTAAGCTTTTATATACACTAGTGCCAGTTCATTGACCTCGGTGTGATTGCAGAGCTGTAACAAATGCTGAAATGTAGCTGTTAGGAGGGAGCCTGGATGATAAACCGTTTCCTCCACTGCTAAGGGCAAAGGCAGATGCCCTTTCCTGCAGACATCAAAGACAATGGTAACAGTTACCTGTGTGTTATCACCAGGATAGAGGTTATTATGACTGAAGAATAATAGTTGCGAGGAAGAATAATTTATCTGTTTGTCATCCAGGTCTTACAAAATGCTTTATGAAGGTATTTAGAGCTACGATTAAAAGCTTTGCTTTGAAATGAAATGAAGATGCTTACACAGGTTTTATTTTTTTTTCCTGTGGGACTGATAAGCCATAGGAGAGGACAAGTAACAGGCAGCTTGTAGAAGACTTGTAAAACTGAGCCACTCTGGTAGCTCCCAAAATAGTCAAGGGTATCTTTTTCCTAATTCTCCAGTCACTACTTTGTGGTGATTACTATTTCCTGTTGCTATTTTCATGCCAGGGAGAGTGATTTTAGGTGTTGATTTTGGGGATTTGAAATATTTTCCCCCCTTCAAAAGGGGAGTATTTACTGCTGATACTGCATGATGCATAAATGATGAGCACTGATGACAGCTGCTCACTCACATTTGTCATCATTATGTAAACTGCCATCTGCCAGAAATGGGCACTGTCCGAATAAAAAGCAGAGGAGCTCAGCTGAATATCAACCGCTAGGCTGGGCCGAGCTTCGGCAGAGCTGGAAGGATTGTCTGGTCATAGATGCAGCTTCTTCTTTTTGCGACTGACTTTCAAACAAAATTGGTGTACCTTGGCTGGGCAATTTGCATGCCTCGCTTCTGGTGCTGTGCTCCCAAATGAGCATTCAGCAGTGAAGAACAAAGCTGATGATCTAAATTGTTTCAAACATTGCCACTGACCATGGTGGCCTTTATACCATGTTCACTGTGAACGTCAGTGCTATATTTGGGAGAAACGTTGGATGACCTGGTTATTGCTTTTCCAACAATACAGCTCTAAAATTCTGCAAATAAGTAATGAAAGCATCCTGTGGCCAGGACAGAAGGAAAAGTAACGACTAATCTGAAACAGGACAACAGAACTGTTTTTTTCCTTTGCAATATAGTGTAGTTTGGAAACAAGATAGAGTAATTTTTGTCCAGTTAGTAAGAGATTATGCATGAGAAAATTCCAGCTAAATATATTTTTAAAAATCCCCATGACAGTTACAAATTGTTGTAGAATCAGCACAAGTTGGCAACTGTGACACCCATCTACAAGAAGGGCTGGAAGGATGATCTGAGGAATGACAGGCCTCCTGGCCTGACCTTAGTGCCAGGGAAGGTCATGGAGCAGATCATCTTGAGTGCCATCACACAGCACACAGCAGGACAACCGGGGAGTCAGGCCCAACCAGCACGGGTGTATGAAAGGCAGGTCCTGCTTGGCCAACCTGATCTCCTTCTATGACAAAGTGACCGACTGAATGGATGAGGGGAAGGTTGTGGATGTTGTCAACCTGGACTTTACTAAAGCCTTTGACAGCATTTCCCACAGCATCCTTCTCGAGAAATGGATTGCTCATGGCTTGGGCAGGTGCACTGCTTGCTGGTTAAAAACCTGGCTGGATGGACAAGCTGAGGGAGTAGTGGTGCACTGAGATACACCCAGCTGGTGACCAGTCACTAGTGGAGTTGCCTAGGGCTCAGTGTTGGGGTCAGACCTGTTTAATATCTTTACTGATGATCTGGATGAGGGGATCAAGTGCACCCTCAGTCACTTTGCAGATGATACCGAGTTGGGTGGGAGTGTTGATCTGCTGCAGGATACGAAAGGGTCTGCAGATGGAGCAAGGCCAGTTGCATGAGGCTTGAGCGGGAGAAGTGCCAAGTTTTGCTCTTGGGTCACAACAACCCCATGCAGCAAACAGGCCTGGGGCAAAGTGGCTGAAAACAGGCCTGGTGGAAAAGGACTTGGGGGTCTTGGTCAACAGCAGCTGAACATGATCCAGCAGTGTGCCCAGGTGGCCAAGAAGTCCAATGGCATTGGGGCTTGTGTCAGAAACAGTGTGGCCAGCAGGACCATGGCAGTGATTTTCCCCTTGTACTTGGCACTGCTGAGGCCACACCTCGAGCTGGTGTCCAATTTTTGGCTGCTCACTATAAGAAAGGCATTGAGGTGCTGGAGTGAGTCCAGAGAAGGGCAGAAGAGCTGGTGAAGAGTCTGGAGCAAAAGTCTGATGAGGGGCGGCTGAGAGAACTGAGGTTGTTTAGCCTGGAGAAAAGGATGTTCAGGAGAGATCTTAGTGCTCTGCAACTACCTGAAAGGAGGTTGTATCCAGGTGGGGGTTGGTCTCTCCTCTAGGCAACCAATGATAGAACGAGAGGAAATGGCCTCAAGTTGTGCCAGGGGAGATTTAGATTGGATGTTAGGAAAAATTCCTTCACCAGAAGGGTTGTTAAGCATTGGAAACAGCTGCCTGAGGAAGTGGTTGAGTCACCATCCCTGGAGGCATTTAAAAGAGGTGTAGATGTGGCATTTAAGGACATGGTTTAGTGGTGAACTCGGTGCTAGGTTAATGGTGGGACTCAATGATCTTAGAGGTCTTTTCCAACCTAAATGGTTCTATGATTCTAATCCTTTGTTGTTTAAATGCTTTTTTGCAAGTTTATCTCCTTATTTTTAAGTTGCAGCTAAGTTAGCAGTAATCTAAACCCAGCAGGGTAATATTCCACATTGGCCAGTATACGGTAATACTGTAGTGATCAACAGCTGAGACATTTCCTACAGCAAAAGGATTTTTTTTTGTTCAAAAGCATTAGGTTTCTGTAATGTTCAAAATTTTCAGTCAAAATTACCGATTGACTGTGAGTTGTGATTAAAAAATTATACCGAAACTTCAATTTTCCTTACATGCTGTGAGTAAGAGTCATCACAGAGCAATGATGCCTGCCTCAACAGTGCTGCAGCACAGTGCTTAAACAGGGCAGGAGACAAGCAAGGGCTGAATTTTGTGTACTTGAGAGGTTTACTGCTCTGTGTTGACAGTGACAATATAATACATCCTTCTCTTCATCACAGGCCATTTAAAATGTGATTAGTGCATTTAGTCAAAACATAAATTTAAATAGAAAATAACCATGCATATAAAAATGTTTGTTGTGTGTAGATTTTCCCCATGAACAATAAATTAGCCAGTAAGAAGTTTTGTGCAGTTTTGTGATGTTTATTGGCTACTGTGCCACATTGTACTTTAGGAAAAAACCACCCCATTCAGTTTTATGAAGCGGTAGAAGAACCTTTGTTTGAACAGTTTGTGACTACATGTCCCAGATGATGGGTGCAGGGAACAGTAAATTTAATTTTTAGTTTAACTTTGCTTCATCAAATGCTCACCACATCAGAAATAAAAATGGTGTTTGTTGCAGTTTGCACTTGATCTCTCTTATCCGAGAGAGCAGATTCTGCATTAAGGAGTTAGGAAATACAAGGACACCAGTTCAGGGTCTGCAGAGTTGGCCCTCTGGAGCAGAGCTCAACGCATGATTCGCTGTGGTGCACGCAGTCAGGTGGCATCCGGTATCAACACACAGCACTATAAACAGTGCTGCACACTGTAAACACGTCTTTACCACACACTAGCAAACCAGCTACAGATTTTTCCCCAAGCCTGGACTCCTTAACCTCCTCTCTGTTTCTAACAGTGACACAAAGTCTTCCTTGTTCACGCCTGCATTATTTATGTTTTGCTGCCAAACCTTTCTTCTGGTTCTTCTTAATCCACCTTGAAAAATCTACTTTTTTTCCTGCTCTTTTGCCTTTGCTAGGAGGCAGAAAGTTACAAGTCAGCTATGTTTTCTTTTTCTGTATTTAATGCAAACCTCTTTTACTGCTTTCCAAACTCAAGAAGTCAGCTTCAGGCATCAAGACCACCTGCATTCTTCTATTGGTGACTTGACTTTAATACTAAATATATCCACACCATCTTATTGGGTGTGATATATTTTTCAGTAGTCTATCGCTGTCTATACTGTAATGCCTAAGCTTTGAAGTCTCTTTAGTCATGTTAGCTTGGGGCTTAAGTTTGTGCTCAGCCTCAAATTCTGTATTGTCTTTGTTTATTCAGTTTCAAGGGATGTAGCCCTCTAATCTTGACATGAGAAAAGAGCCAAACTTCTAGTGGTTTTCCCTGGTTGGTACTGGTTGAAGGAGGACCTTCAACCAAAAGATAGGCTCGATGATTCAGACTTAGATCTTCCTAAAGTGTGCAGAGTATTTCTAGCCTGTTCAAAGCCTTTTTCACTTGCTATTTGCAAGGGATTTAGGATAAAAAGGTGGATGAAACATCTGAAACAGACGTGTGAACCATTCTGCTAATGTAGTTAGCTGTCCTTGTGTGCCAGATACAGAAGTACCTTCATTCCAAGTGATTTTGCCACATTTATAGTTAGAACAATTTGTATTTCCAGTACTTTTATAGTATTTAACATGAACCTGTTCTGTTCCAACAGTTACAGTGGAACAGCTGCTTCTTTTGTGTCGAGTTTATTTGTTTTCTTCTTGTTCTTTTCCCTCTTAATTTGCACCTGAGAAATGATTCATAGGATTTGTTAAATCTTTCTGTAACATGACACATTTGATCTGATTCTAAGAAATTTTTAATTGTGCATTTGCTGTTGAGATAAAATAAGCAAGGGGAAAAATGGAAAACTGCTTTGCGGATATGAACCTTATTACAGCTTTGAGGAAATGACACTGTAATTAAAGCTGAGACAGATATTTTATTCAAATCCCTTCTCTTCAGCTGTGCATAGCATGTTGAAAATAATGTTGTGATAATTTATCATGTTGATGCTCTTTAATGGACAGTTTGTGGAGAGAATTTGTACTTGATTCTGAGAGAGAAAATAGAGTATTTCTCTGTATATTTAGACTTGGGCAAACTTTTGTAGAAAGTAACTTGGAAGCTGGCTTTAACTTCCTTTTTTGTGTCAAACTCCATATATACTGTTTCCATGGATGTTCCTATACAGTGCAATTCTCTCTTCTCTCAAGAGCCATGAAATTGGAGTTTGGGTTTTGACATCAGTACATATGATATTTTCTAATGATGAATGATTTATTTTTGCCAGAGTAAAAGTGGAAATGGAGCAAACAAAGGAAAAAAATACCCCAAAATAGATACAATTGACTAGTTCTTGCATTGCACCTGTTACTGTACCACATGGAGACTTTTCTGATTTTGGACTTTGGGGGAAAAAATAATTAAAAAAAGGATATGAGTAAATACTAGCATAATTGCTCTCATTCGCTCCCATCTCAGCCATGATATGTACTATTGAGCTGAAAAAGTCATGAGGTCAGACACTTTTTTTGCTTGGAAAGACGAATTGCTCTCTTCTGTCTTTCTTTTATAATTCAGTTCCAGTAAGTCAATTAGATGTTAGTTCTCATTTCCATAGCTTTTCCATACCTCTTTTAAAACCAGCAATATATATTTTTCCAATTAGGAAAAAAATATAGAATAGGCAGACAAAATACTGAAGACTGACTGCGACATGTTTGATAATTAGCTCTTCCCCTTGTTCTGGTCTACAATGCCTCATTTTCTTTTTTCAGTGTTTTCTTATTGCAGCCTTTTTTAATGCCTTCTTTTCATTCACCAGCAAACACTGTAGTTTTTCAGAGCACAGAGAATCATTTCAGTTTCTTTGAACACAACGAGAACCAAAACAACTCATAGCTGTAGCTTGCAGTTAGATAGTCTGTTATTTTTTCATTGCAATTCCATTTTTTTAAGTTGCTTATATTTTTGTCAAAATCACTCCATACCAGTAAGTAGTAAACTAGTTTGCAGTGCACAGAAGGCAAATTTTATCAAGCATATTAATTTCCTTGGCAAAGGAGAACTGTGTTTTAAAAGGTTTATGCTTACATGAGGAACTCAGGTTATATGCATGAAATATAACAAATTTCATATATACATACAAAAATACACAGTAGTTGCAAAGATGGAAATATAAATATTTGAGGAAGCTAGGGGTTTTTTTTGAAGAAGTGTGAGTTTTGTGATAGTAAGTAAGAGGTTACTATTTTTAGACCGGAAGAATAAGAAATGTTATTTTCCGTTTTCTTTGTCGGTGTAGGGTCAGGGTTTCCAACTATGGAAAGCATATAAGGTCTTCAAAGTAGCTTGTAAAAACTGCTTAAGTAGATAAGTGACATCTCATATTAAGTTTGAAAACCTTTGAAACAAGCTATGTGTGCTAAACTAAAATCCTTTCAGGTGAGGGGAAGGGTGACTTTCTGCCCTGTCTCCTGAATCCATACGGAGAGTTTAACTACAAGCTTTTGACTGTGAAAATTCATGGTATATTGTCAGATATAGAGGTAAAGTAGGGAAACAACCTTTTTTTTTCCCTATGGCAAGCTTATCTTTTAAAAAAAGATGTATTTTTGTTAGAAACAGGAAAAATGATGAAACAACCACCACAAAATACTACACAGCTTAAGATCTCAACACTTACCTAAAAAAAAAAAAAATTTACTCCTGCTTCAGCTTTAGTTATCTTTTCTGAGAATATTTTCACAGGTGCTTTTCGAGGAAATTCTCCCCAGTACAGGTGATGAGCTGGAGAGGAAGACCTGACCAGCAACTCTTAACAAGCTCAGATTAGGAAAAGGGCAAGCTCCTGTCATCTTGATTGGTAAGATGAAATTTGTTAAGTTGTTCTAATAAAGCCTGTGCATAGCAGCAGATAACTTGTTTTCAGTTTGGGAGATACCCTGAGATTTGTAAGATTTTTCAGAAATAACTATCAGTAGTGCCATGCATCAATAAGGCCTGTGATGCTTCAAAGGGATGCACAAACCCTAGAGGGATGCTCAGAGTTACTGCTGTGTGTGATTGCAGAAGAAAGTCATGAGGCTTGCACACTTCAAAAGTCAGGGCATGCAAAAGTTCAAGCAGCCCAAGAAAACTCTCCTCCCCCCTTCTGCTTGCTCATTATAGTGCATATAATTGCTCAATCAGTTTCATTTCTTTGGAGCATCTCCTTTAGCAGTTAAGAGATTTGATGATCTAAGTATGAATGGAGTTCTTAAATTATGTTTTTTAGTATTGAGCTTTTTGACCAAGTAGAAATGCAGACTTTCTGTTTCATTACTGCTCCTTTGCCTTTACAATCAATTTTTTTTTGACCATGATCTGGTCTATTAAAGATCTCTCCTGTGAATCAAAGCAAGATGCTGTTTTCAAATGTCTATATGGTGCATAATTTACTGGGTTTTTTGGTGGTCTGTGGGTAGCATTTTTATATGCTCCTACAGCTGAAGGAAAAATTACACATGAGCAGTACCCTGTCTGCCAATATTTAATCTCATCTATGAAAAATATTTTATTTCCATACAGAAAAGAGACATATTTCTTTAAAAAACATAAGACTAATTTGTAGGGCTAGAGTCTTAACTTCGTGTGTTCAGAAAAATGACTCTAGCGTGGTGCAGACACATAAAGGTTTAAACCTGGCACAGTTCAAGCCCTCTCTGGAGCGTATAAAGGAAGGTGAAAATATACTAATCCGTATTGTTACAGATTTATACTGTAAATAACAGTAAAACCAATGGCAAAACCAATGATAATAATGATGATGATATTAATTGCTACTACTACTTCTTCTACTACTACTACTACTACTATCGCTTTTGTATTTTCAGTGAGACCACCCAGCCTCATTTAATACACAGACCAATCTTTGCCTTTAGTTTCAGCGATGTCAGGCCACATGCAGAAGTGTTCTGGATGTGAAGACTGAGGTCTTGTCTCTAGCAAAATAAAATTAATCCATTCTTAAATGTGACCTCAAAAAAACCCAAGACTGCACCTCACTGTCTTTATCCCTATAGAGTCACGTAGTTTCAATGTAATGGCTTCAAATAAGTGCTTTTTGACATTTGCATTTCTTGCAGAGCACTTTACATAAAGGCAATGGGTTACAAATACTACTCTAAAGGATTTTTATGATAAGGCAAAATATTCTAAATAAATTTATCTTGACTGATTAAACTTTAGACAGAAGTGGTAGGTGAAATTTGACAGATTTGATGTGTTCTAATTACCTCTAGATCTAGCTATTGCTGACTTACTAGTTACTAAAGACATACAGTAATGTCAGATCTGCAAATACAAGCTATATTAAAATATTTCAATTTATGTTCATAACCTATTCTATTCCCCTCCACACTGAGACAATTTACTTCCAATCACTGAATCGTGAGGTTTTGATGAGGTTTCTGCACTTCAGGCTCATTTTTTAAAATCAAATATATAGTTGTGTTGGCTTTTACTCCTGTCTCCCTAAACAGAGAAATGCTAAAGCTGGTCCTGAACTGGGATGTTAACAGTGAAAGAGAGATAAGGCAGGACATTTTGAAAATGCTGGTATTTATGTAAGGAAAAGGAAATGGCTTATAAGTAAAACAAAGAAAGAAGAATCAGGCATGGTCTTTATTTGCAGCTCTAGCAGAAGATTTAAGAAGTCATTTAATATTTTTTCATGTTTTCGTTTCCGTGTCTGTAAAATGGCATGATAAAGGTGTACAGGAAAGCTCAGCTAAATCAAGGCAGCCAAGTTTTTAGAGACCTGTGGATGTGTCAGATGAAAACAACTGCAATTTTTTTTCAACATGAGAATTTAGCTTATTTAAATTGACTTGATTACCATGCTACTTACTTTTTTATCTAGAGCATAAAGCTATTGAGTAGCTCATTTTTGTAAGTCATAACTTTTATAAGTCATACAAAATAGTGGAAACACTAGAAATTAATATCATTTTCATGTCATACAAGAGACACCACTTTGAAAGTCTATATTTAGTTCATTCCAACTCTGAAAGAATGAGGAATTTCTACCAGAAATGTGCAACAGCAATAGTTCTCAGGCATTATCTAAAAAAAAGAAGAAATTGTTATAGATTTTCAAATAAAGTAAAATTTGGAAATGCTGATAGCTTGAACTCCAAAAGCTCATTTGGAAACCCCTGAATTAACTAACTTTCACAGGTTCTTAATGGATGGTCTATCCTTCCTGGCTATCCTACTTATTTGATATTGGAAATACTTTTAGAGTTCTCCAGAGATCCTGTTGCTTGGGCTAATCAGGAGCTGAAGTTCTTTGGAGGTACTTTGCTTGTTGTAGCGGGTTGATGTTTGTTATGCACCAAGCACCAACAAACTGTTCATTTACTTTCCTCTGCTATGAGTAAGCAGAGAAGGGGAAACTAAAAATTCCCTTTTTGTGAGGTGAAATAAGGATTATTGAGGAAAAAACGGAAGAACTTCAAGGCAAAACAGGCTCAGACTCAGCAGTATAAAGAGGATTTATTACTAACAGAAGTAAAAGTGAAAAAAGAAATTATTGGGGAATTAAAGCAAGCTTCCAGAACAAACCCTTATTCCCAGTACCTCCCTCCTTCCAACCCACCAATCGCACAAGGGAAACAAACATGAGGTTTGGTCAGTGCATTCATTTCTTAAGGGTCTTTCTTTAAGGAAAAGAGTTTCTTCTGGTGTGCCGTGGGACTCTTCTCACAGAAGACAGTTCTCTGTGAACTTCTCCAGTGTGGTTCTGAACCTTCACAAGCAACAGCCCTGCCCAAATCTGTTGCAGTGGAAGAATATCTCTCCCATGAATTTTCGCAGTTTCCCATACTGCCTTTCATGGGTCAAACCAGTCATGGGGTTTTAGTCTTTTTAAGGATGAGTTCTCCCAGCC
>VZTA01026811.1:39053-130248 GCA_013398855.1 Mohoua ochrocephala
CCCGCTCTGGGACAGAGCCTGGGGCCCCCCTCCTCCCCACAGGGAAGCAGGAAGTGAGAACCAAAACTCCTGCGGCTTGAGTATCTCTAAATAGGCGCATTGCAGAGGCGTTACCAGCCTTCTCATTGGTTTAACAACCTGTCCATCTAACCAAGTTTTAAACCCTTAACACTTGTGATGATTGAAAAAAAGTGTTTGGCTTTGGCATTCAGATCTGGTTTAATTTCACATTAGAGCGGAAGGTGAAAAGTAAATATCCTCCAACACAACCGTCTTTAATTAATCATATTTTTCTACTGGAAAGCAACTTTATATTTTAAAATATCTATCCCATTAGGATTGATCATACCATAGGTTTTTATTTATTCTGGATTAGAACATTTATTGTCCCATGGTGAAATATTTAAGAGCCAGGCTGTGCAAATGAAACAACCAGCTAAAAATAAGTGAATAATGAATTAATCAGATGCATGTTACTTACTAAAGTGTCTCTAAGGGTTTATTGCCTTAGTGAAAAGAAAATTAAATACTGTGTTATTTTTCTGGTGGAAAATCAGTCATCAGGAAGATGCTATCTTTGCCATGAGTAGCCTCTCTGGGAACGAATACAGGGAAGAAAAATCTGAAACCAAATTAGTTCTTCATCTAGGAAAAAATACTGAAAGTACCGTGATTAACCTTCTTTTAATTAAAAGATAAGCTTTTATCAAGTTAGACAAGCACCGTATATTTGAAAACTTTATCCCTAACATACTATTGTAGTTATTAATTTTGCTGTGCTAAGAAACATGGATACATAAAGCAGGTGAAAGGAGGAAGTTATTTGAGATCCAGAAAGAAAACTCTTCTACGTTTCTTTTCAAGTTTGCAAGAACTCAAGGGACTTGTTTGCAACGTATTATATGAGAGAGAGGAGTGAGCAACCTTTCAAAGTGCAGGCCTTCTGAATACAAAATCAGTGTAGATTTCATAAACAAGTCGTAACCAAATTCATTCCACCTTTTCCTGCTGTACTCAGCACTGGTGAGGCTGCATTTCGAGTCCTGTGTTCTGTTTTGGGCCGCTCACTATAAGAAGGACACTGAGGTGCTGGAGTGAGTCCAGAGAAGGGCAACAGAGCTGGGGAAGGGTCTGGAGCAAAAGTCTGATGAGGGGTGGCTGAGGGAGCTGGGGTTGTTTAACATGAAGAAAAGGAGGCTCAGGAGAGACCTTACTGCTCTCTGCAACTACTTGAAAGGAGGTTGTATCCAGGTGGGAGTTGGTCTCTCCTCTAGGCAACCAATGATAGAACGAGAGGAAATGGCCTCAAGTTGTGCCAGGGGAGATTTAGATTGGATGTTAGGAAAAATTTTTTTCAATGAATGAATTGTCAAGCACTGGAACAGGTGGCCCAGTGAGGTGATTGAGTCACCATCCCTGGAGGCATTTAAAAGAGGTATAGATAGGGCACTTGAGGACATGGTTTAGTGGTGAACTCAACAATGTTGGGTTAATGGTGGGACTCAATGATCTTAGAGATCTTTTCCAACCTAAATGGTTCTATGATTCTATATTGTACCTTTATACAGAAACGGATGCCTCCCTCATGCCTGGCTGTAACTTTGAATGAGTTTTAGGTTATACAGTCCACACCTCTTAAAATGTATAGAATAGGAATGATAGGAATCAATCAATCCAGTGAATTGGCCCAGCCTCATGGTGATAATGAGAGTGAATGTGCCAATCTTTTTTTAAATTTTATTTGGGAAAAGAAGATGTGATTTTGATTGTTAGATCTCTGTTAAGCCACTAATCTCAGTCTTTCACAAGGCATCCCTACACATCTGTAGTTTTGCATATCTCCACATTATCAACTCTTAAAGAAAAAAATTGATCAAGTATATCTGAGGTTTCTTCCTAGCAACTTGTTTTATTAACGTCTCACCTGCTTTACTTGTTAGTCCTTACACTTTTTGCATTTCACAGTCCTGCCCAGATAAGTGATTGCTCCATAGATGCAAAAAGCTGTCTTATCAGAGCTGAGTTGCTCACTGCAACTAAATCAGAATCAAGTAAAGAGTCAATTACAGTGCAAGTAATAGGCTAAAGATGGTGGTTTGTGTAGCCCTTTGACTTAATAAATTACAATATTTCATTGTCTCTCTTCCTTCCACTCTTAGAATTGTGGACATTTGTCTCATTTCTGTAAAAATTAGTTGGAATAAATGATTTACTTTCTTCTTACTTAAATCTAACTGTGCAAAAGACAGAAATGTCTTAAAAATTGAGACAAGAAAAAATTTAATTCCTCAGACTTTGGCTTTAAAAATGTTTATTTTTCTGTACTGTTTAGTAGTGACTTTCGAAAAGAATCATAACAAGTGAACTTCAAGTTGGTTTTTCAAAATGGGAATTTGAAAAGCTATAGTTCCTGAAAAAAAAAGGGATAATTTGCCCATAGAAATCTTTGTTTTCACATAAAGGTTTTTGTCTGACTAGAACAGTTTTCATTAGCTAGTAATATGTAGTTTCTTATATGGTGTTTTCTTTTGAAAGCAATGACTTAAATGGAAAATCATGCAAGTTAAAATGCTTTCTGGAGACCCTGTCCTTAAGAATGGTAGTTATGAAGTGCAGGTTAAACCACATTGATTTTATATTGTGTTACATAAAACTTCAGAAGACTATCCAGGCAGAAAGATTTGAAACACCATATGCATCATCTAGTATGAATATGCACGGAAAGTTAACCGAATGATAATCTAAACTCATAGGCAGTTACCTGTAGTTAACGTTTTTTGATGTATCTCTAGAGAAATTTAGAAGAAATCCATCAGGGGAAGATTTTCAGCTTTCTCATAAAGCTTTTTTCCCCCCACTATTTAAACACAGAAATTAAGAGGCAGATATCTGGGTGACAGCTATTGGAAATAGAAGGCAAGAATTTTTTTTATGAATGGGAGTAGGATTATTCCTAGCAATTTATGTCAGCCTTGTAAAACATCTTTCGCCCACTCTTTCAGAAATACAATAACAGATTCACACTGAGCTTTGAAAGACATCTGGGCTTTCAATTCTCTTTCTTCCTTTTTGTTCCTAATGGGTTGAACAACATATGATGCTATTTCAGTAAATAAGGTTGTTACCGATGCTGGAGAGCCAGTGATTTCACCACGTTTCTGTTAGCCTCATGGGGAAACAGGATGTGTCTGGCTTTTTGAAGTTCCAGCAGCTTGGCTTCTGAAGAGAGTTACCAGCTCTCCTGGATTCTCCAGGGTGAAGATTCATCTTAGGAAACAAAGGGAACTGTTTGTAGTACCTCTGAAACCCATGAAACCTTTCAGAAAGAACTTCCCTGAGGAAGTCCTCTGCTCACGTTGAGTAGGTCCCAGTAGAGTCCTGTATAGGATGTGGTGTAGTTGTACCTAACCCGTAGGCCTAAACAGACTTTGTATTAGAGTCTGTGCTTGAGTGGGAAACGGTGCTTAGTCAGTTAGATAAAAGTCTGGAAAACTTACTCGTTTTGATCATGCTTCCCAGGATTTCTCTTGTAGATATTTAATTCCTAATTTCTCATTTTACATGGCTTGTGGTTGGGGACCATGCACAATTTCTTCTTGCAGTTGTATAAGTTGTCCATTGTTGAGCATGTGGGTCACTGACATGTGTTACTCTTCATACTGGTGGTGGAAATGATCAATGAGTAAACCTTTCTCTTTGCCTGGCCTAATCCATCTAAACGTTATTTGTCTGTATTTAGCTAGTGTCTGCTCTCTCACTGCGGTCCGTGAAACGAGTTTCCAAAGGATGAGATGAATCTCCTTCCTGAGGTGTTGTCTCTCTCCACGGACTGTAAAAGAGTAATTCTGCTCTTGGTTCCTCACCTAGCATTCCTCATCCAGCATATTGCTTTCCTGAAGGCATCCCTAATTAAGAATGATGTTTGACAAAAGTATTTGTGTTTCTCCTAATGTACTGATTTTTCCCCTTGTATTATGTGCAACCAGATTTATACTCAAACAGCCAAGGGTATGTATTAGCCCCACCTGGATTTATACCGTGAAAAATACGACTTTTATTATGTACTTTCCTACCTCTAATTTGAGCTTGGGTGTTGTGGTACTTCAGGTTCTTTGACTCAAATCCATCCTGTTCCCTAGTACAACCCTACCTGCAGACCTATCCAGGCTAGAAGGTCAGTCACTCAGGTGCGTGCATGACTCTTTAGCTGGAAGAACTTGATGTGTTTTCCACCTGAGGTTTAGACCCTGTTCATTCAAAATGAAGCCTATTTGCAGCAATTAGGCTTTTTCCCGTGGCTTCTTAGCAGCCTGGTACGTGCTAGTCATTCCAGCTTCTGCTAACCCTCTCTGCAGCCACTTCCCTTTTTCGTTTAACACTGGCTTTCCTTCTTGAGGAAACCTTCCAGAGGAGAAAAAAGAGAGAACCATTTTGTATCTGGGTGTTGACCACAGTTTCAGGAAAAGTCAAAGCAAGTTCCTGGACTCATTTTCAGAAAAATTCCCAGCCCCATGTTGAGCCACATAGCGTGAAGGAGCCTTTTATTCAGATGGGAAAGACTCCTTTAAAACACTGTTAAGCTTATAAACAAAACTTGATGATTTTTTTATTTTGAAAAAAGTTTTCGTTAGGATGTACTTTTATGAAACTTTCCTGAGGGCTGATATTCAGTTGAGCTGCAGTCTACTGTGAAAGGGGACAACTGAGTGCTCTCTTGAAGTCCCTTAAGCAAATGTTAATTGTCTACACTACATAAGGACAGTAAGTGCTGGAGGAAAGATGCTGCCTGCAACCTTGTGGTAAATAATCAAAGATTGACTAGAACACAAGGAAGGTAACCCTTGGCTAAAGTTAGACTCAAAGTGAGATGTTGCCTGTGAAAATCTGAGCTTAAAGCAAAAACACATGATGGTCGGGGATTTCTGCTAGCTAGAAAATCTTTCTAATAAGAAAACAAGGACTGGCAGGATAGTGCTACTTTTAGCAGGAATTCTGCTCCAAGGCTCGGGCTTGGGCTGTACATGGAAGCTGTGACTTTCGCTCTTTTCTGTAGATTTTATTTAATGAGCTGTAAATGTTATGTGCGAATAACCGTCTTAATATTTCTGAGGCTGTCTGCCATGCCAAATACTTAGTTCACTCTCAGATAAGCCTATAGACTGTGTAAATTCCACGACAGTTTTCACATCTAAATATCTAAACACTGATACTGAATTGAAAAGACCTGTTAAAAATGTATGAATGCAGACTTTAAAATTTTCATTTCAGCTGCTTTTGTTCCTAAGAAAACACTTTATAGACAAATTTCTAGGAATTATTTCATTGAGGATTTATTAGCATATGTGTCCATCTCTCTGCAGGCTCATACAGTCTCAAGCCTTTTGAAAAATCATTCGTGTTTTGGAGTGAAGTGCTAGTGCAAAACTAAGTATCAGTCAGCCTAAAAAGATGTAGGAGTTGATGCAGCAAAAATATATGCAATCAATTCGGAAAAATGGTTCAGTGATAATTTTACAGCCCATGAAAATGCCTGTTTTGACTCTGCTGATATTTCTGGTAAGAATCATTAGGAACATGAGGTTTGTATGGGTCCAACTATTTCATTGTCCAGGGAGAAAAAAGAACACTAAGAAAATACACATAGTCTGAGTAATCTTAGTTGAGCTTAGTGGTAATGTTTTTACTCTGCAGGCAAAATACTGCAGGAATTAAGAAATAATTTCCTCTCCTTGCCCAAGTGCTGTGGAAAAAAATGGGACTGTGAGCACTTCCATATTTTAGCAACAAGTATTTTGCTAAAATAGGGAAGTATTTTCTGTTTCTTTTTGAAATAGCCGTGTGGTATATCCAACCAGAAACTAAACTGGGTTGCTGAGCTTCCATGTGTACTTCCATGTGTACATGATGGCACAAGAAAAGTATAATTGACCTTCAGTCATTTTTTTGCAGACTAAAATAAATCAATGTGGAAACCATTCCATGCTTATCTATAGATTTTGAGCATTTCATCCTGAATCGTAATGCTCAATGTCTGCCTACATTCCTGCCTGCATTGGTCATGCTAAATGAATAAAGTTAAAAGTTTCAATTAATTAATTCTTGACACTAGTACTTTATAAAATGTCTATTGAATTTTTTTCTTTAAACTCACATCGAGTAGAGAAGCTTCCAGATGAAAGCTGGTTAGCTCAGTGGCTCGGGAGAAGATCAAGGCCGGTACTGAAGTTTGTGGCATGGGTCCAGTGGCAAGTGAGAACTCACAGAATGCACAAAAAAAAATGAAAGAACAAAAGTTGTAACCTTAGCGTGTATGCTAATTGTCTTCTTTTTAGATTCCACATAAAATTAGTTATAAGAATAAAGGAGAGAGTAATCCTTCCAGATATGTTCTTCTAGTATCATTTCATTGATAAGGTCTAAGGATGAAAAGGAAGAAACTGGTTGGCAGGACCTGTCGGTTAAATGCTGTGTTAGAGCACTGTCAAAGCCTTGTTTTACCTGACTGCAGAGAAAGCCTACTTTTAAGTAGCTGGGGGGAAGACAAGTTTCCATAGTGCCAACTTTCATGTAAAGAAGTTCTAGGAATATGTTTCCAGAATGAGCATGGAGAACCCACATTCTTGTTTTTGAATTTGTTAGCTCATTGAAAGTGCAAGGATATCAGTAAGTGAGTGGTGTGTGTATAAATTCTATGCAACGCATATATTTATTTATAACACATAATGTCTATATATTTGTATGTAATTTTGATGTATTTTAAAGAGAGAGAAAGAATCAACTACTGTGTAACTGTTTTAATTTCACATAATCCATGCAGTCTCCTTCCATTCTGCCTGAGTAGTAGATATTGTGTACCTTTTAAGCATAAAGCTACAGGGCTTAACAGATTAATTGCTGTAATGTAAAATGACTTCAATGTCCCTGCAGATCATGCTCTGTGAAAATTGCAACTAATTAAGGCTTGTTGGCTATCCAAGTTGATGCAAGTAGAAATAACTGTACACAAAGCTATATTTTTATAATGAATTAACTAAAGAGCATTTTCTCTAAGCTTTCTCAGAAATTTCTCGCATGCTTACATCAAATAGATATATTCCTCTAAAATTTTGAAGCAATTAAGCCATTAATGATTTCTTGGATTTGAATTATGCTAAAAACTCTCGGGGCAGGGACTTGTCACTTCGGAGTTCGTAAATTCTGCTGTTATTGCAACTGAAGGCTCAGTATTACCACAATTGATTTAATAGCAGACAGTAGGAGTCTTTGGATTTCATATATTTAGGAAGTGCATTAAGTAACTTATTGAGGCTTTTACTTTGCTTTTTATGAATAAGGCAGATTTTACAAGGACTTTCCTAAAAATTGGCCATTTCCTCTTTTTTTTTTCACAAGTACTTTACGAATATGAGACGTTAATTTGCATCTTCCTATGTAGTAGAAGCTGTAAAATTGTAAGATTTGTACATTTGCTTGTCTCTGAAGAAATGTCTGTTTTATACCGGCTTATTTTCTTCCTTATGTGAAATATTTCATATTTATCATGGAAATAAAAAGGCCTTTTAAGTGCAAGGACAGTATAAATTAAAAAACAAGGAAACTGAATGTAAAGCCTAGAAATCATTTAAGCAGTGATCTGGGTGTGCACATCTTTATTTTTGAATGAGTCCTGGTAGTTATAAAGAACTTAGTAATAGTTGAATTGTAGGTTCTGGACCCTTCTGCACCGAATTGGTGGCAGTTCATAGATGTCTTTAGAGAAACTGTTAACTGCAGTATTTATGAGTATTTACAAATCCTTAATGTCTGCTTAGCAGCAGTCAAATAACGAGATGAACAGATGTCTCTCCCAAGCTTCTTAAAGGGAGCTTAAGAAGAGTGGGATATGACTTATTAAGCATAACTAATGCTGCACAGACTACCTCTCTCTTCATCATAAATTCACATTTGCATGGTGTGCTGACATTTCGGTTATGAATAAAGCAAACCTGTGCCTGATTGCATCCTGACTGTGGTACATTTATAGTGCTAGCCCTTGGCATAATCTTTGTGATGTTTGCATGTTTAGGAGAGCTTCATGCATCTGTTTTATTTTCAAGCTTTCAGGAAACCTTTTCAGTTTATTTGGGCAAATGGAAAGGAGGCAAAACATACCCCAGACTGATTGTTGTGAGGCTGCAGAGCATCAGGAACCTGAAGAAATAAATTGCTGCTGGTCTCAGCATCTCACACATTTTTAAGGGGCTCGGGGACGATTTTCTCACTCTTCAGCTCAGCCTCTGCAGTCCAGGAAGCAAGGTGACTTTTGGGGACTGTCTCCTGACACCTATCCCAGTCATTATCTCCAGCTGGGTGACTTTTCCTAGTTGCTGATGCAGGCCTGTGATTAAAAAGCATTAGCTCAGAACATACAGTTTGTTCTAGAGGTGCATCTAGAGCAATTTGTACAATGCGTGGTCATCCATGTCCCGTTTATCTAATATGGGTGGAAAATAACTCAGGTTATGAAATTTGCAAGAGAAGCTTGTGGCCACAACATTTTGAAAATAAAGTGCATGATTATTGTTTATGCTTTTGTTGTTCTTCATGCAAATTGGCTGATGAAAAATGAATGCAGTATTTTTTCTGTAGGGACACTGAAATCCTTTACCCTGCACAACTCTAGCTCATCAGTAAACCTGAATGACTGTTTATATCTTTGGTTTCTTTTCTGTGGTATAGCATGGAGAATGGCAACAATAGTTACTGCTTCAATAAATATGTCACTACCTAATCACACTGTGTCATATATACTGTTAAAGTAATGTCAGAAGTACTTTGGATTCGGGTGCTTACGTAGAGATTCCTACTTCTACCTTTCAATACGTTTCACATCTAGGGAGCAATGTCCCTGCACTGCCTCTCTGAATAATGCCATGATGGCGTCCTCCGTTTGCCGTGCTTCTTCCGCCTTTAGATTTTCTGCCAAATCGCACCTCCTCCCTTGCAGAACAAGCCTTTAAATTCCGTTCTGGGAATCAGGAAACTGCAGCTCCCACATGGATAAGCTATGCTCTGTGCTGCAGCACATACCTTGTGTGCTCACTGCGTGCGCTTGGACTGCAACTCATTGTGTGTTTACCTGTCTCACTTCATAGAGGAGCACTACTGCTCCTTCCCTTTGACTCGGATATATGTGCGTCTTGCCTCATCAAATTTTCTCTTTACTGTTGACCACAAACTCCTTTGATGACAATTTTGATGCTGTCAAGGAAACAATAGCAATAGTTTGCTTGTGTCTCTGGCACAATGTAGGCAGATCATCAACAAGAATACCAAATGCAGCCTGTTTAAAAATGCTGTGTGGTATTAAGAATTGAGCATTTCTATTCATCTGTATTGACTAGGTCAACATACGATCAATGTTACGTCATTTTATGAGTCTATGTATAACTTCTGTCCTCATTTCCCCGACAGTAAGAAGAAAATCAGTGGAAAGCTGCTCAATGCATTTGTCATCTATTCCATTCAATGCTACCAATGGATGTGTTTCCTACAGGCCCTCTTTTGAATGTGTTAAGATTGACTTTGTCTTCTTGCAGGCTGTTCTGTTTCACCACAATGATGTACCGTCTCTTCACTTTTGTGTAATAGGTGGTCTTGCTTCATAACGCTTTTGTTAATTTTTCTCAAACTTTGCCAGGCCAAAGTTAAAGCTCACTGATCTTCAAAAGTCACCTGGAAATCTGATAAGGACTTGTATGTTTTTCAAAGTTTCAGTAGGTCTAGAAGTTAAAAGCAGGATTGTGTTATTAAGGGCTTTGGTGGCTGGTAGAACACAGGAAGATGTAATAGGAACACCTAAGACCCTTTTCAGGAGCAATGGCTTTGCCTTTGGAAGAATTCTGACAATTTCAAGTGTTAATACTAATACTGGACATTTGAAAACACAGTATTCACTCATCTGTCAGACAACTGAATGAGGTACCATTGTTTCACAAGCAGCTCGCTCCTGTGCATTGGATAAAATTCTCACTATACTGCAGATAGTGTTGCTAAATGTTTGTCAAAGTTCTGACTAACCGCCCTCTTCCAGAAGCAATTATTACAGGGAAAGCCAGATGTTACCAATCGTCATATTGTCTGTTTTCCAATTCCTTGTCCAGCAGATTCTGGTTCCTTTAAACTTTCCAGCGAAGTAGCAATGGAGGATGTGCGAAACAAAGAAGTAAAAGAAGATAGTAAGGAGAGAGTAGTCTTGTGAGGAGAAGATAATAGCTTTTAGACTATTTTGCATGGATCCATTACCTATACATCTGACTGGTTTGAAATAATATCATGGATATACAGGAGCAAAACAATCACATTGCAAACGCCGGAAAGTATTAAGACATAAAGTCCCACGAGATAACGTCTACAGGAAGAGAAAAGAAAAGCCCCACCTCAATTTGTGAATGTGTCAAATAAAAATACTGGTATTTTCAGTAGAATCCAAGCATTTTATCATATTACTTGTGTGAATATAAGTTAGAAGCAAAGTAGTTTTAAATAGCTTCTTCCAATTTTTCAACTGCTGAGGAAGATTCTGTATTTCTCTTAAAGGACTATTTAAGTTATTTTCAAATGACGACATAAGATAAGGGAAAGAAACCATAGCTGTTTTTCCACCAAGGTTTGGCGATTCAGTTGAAGAAATCAGGCAGTGACACATAGAAAGAGAGCCCTGTATACAAATAAATCATTCTTGACATATCCCTTAGGCAGTTGGCTTTCTTATGCTATGCAGTGCACTGGGACGTACTATTATTATTTCCCATGTGATTATATGTGTGCATATGCTGTCACTTTCCATTGCTGGAATAAGCTGTTTGAGCTGGATTTTTTAAATATTCCCTCTTTATTCATCAATGAAAAGTCAGTTTGATGCAAATGAAGGCTTTACTGAATTTCATTAGCAAGGAAAAATAATCTTTCTCTCCTCTGTCCTGTCTCCAGTTGTACAGCTAAGGCAAGTCAACAACCTCTAAGGTGTTGCCTTAGGTGCTGGAAGTGGTGTGAAATAAAATGAAAAAGGTGCAGCTTTAGCTGTCCATCTCCCATTTGAAGGCCTCCAGTTCGAGTGTGTTGAGTGTTAACAGCTAGCACTGAAAGCCAAAGGAGCTGTGTGAGTATGCATTATCTCCCCACATGTAGACCTAAGGAAAGATACCTTTGCATGAAGCAGGGGGAAAGAAAATTGTCTTTTGTAAATCGCTACATGATGCCCTGTGCAGTTTCCAGAGTGATTTTGTTTGTGGCTCTCTGTCCTTCCATCTCTTTTCCTTAGAGCCTGGTAAGATAATGATGTTTTCACTGTATTAAATCAGGACTAAGACCTCTGTGGCTCCTCGTCACAATCATATCTGGTTTATCCTGGAGGGAAGAAAAGTCTGGTTACGTTTGTTTGTTCATGAACCCCGTTCTGTTATATTCCTTTTGACAATTATAATTTCTCACTGGCTTTAGGTGCTTGTTGTAGGGGGTTTAGCATCCTTGTCAATATAGGGAATATAACACGCTCAGTGTTTTGCACAACTCGTACGAATCATTCTGTGGCAGATTGATTATTCTAGTAAATATTGCTGGAAGTCTTATCGCTGAAAATGAATCATTGTTTTGTTGATCTCTGGGTGTTTCAGGATGTGTGTTGCTGTGGAAAGGCATAGAGATTGTACAGGTTGGCTACAATGAGAGAGGAGAGGCTTCCTAATGCAGTAACTCTTGTTTACCCTTAGTTTGCTGTTATTTTCCACCTCCAATCACTGAGCTGTGGGGGAAGAGAGGAGATTTTATCACCCAAATTCAGGCATTTCAATAACCAGCCACAGCCAAGGGTTTATCAGATGAAGCCATATGTGATATTGGCCCGTGGCAGTCCAGTTTTGTTGTGGACCCGTCATTTTCCCTCCCACTTTGCTCCCTTTGCAGTTTTGCCACAAAGCTTCGTGCAGCTGTGCTGTGAATTGGTTTTGGAAATGAATGACTTAAGAAGTGCGTGAGCTGGGAATATTTAAGTCATAAAAACAGTGTTTCTGATGAAAACACAGGCAAATTCAAAGGATCATCTTCTGAGGAACCTTATGTCGTATGTGAAGAGAATGAGTGATTCCTTGATAATTCTCTTTTCTCTACAGAGGGGAGTGGCTGGAAGTTAACTGGTGTACGCATGTCTTATAAAACAGCAGAGGAGCCCTAAGTCTGAATTGCCCTTCATTGTGGCTGTAAAGATGGATTTTTTTTTTTTAACAAGCCTTCCTATGCTGACAAAATGTGTAGCTTCGTGTATCTTGTGCAAACCAAGTTGCTACCAATGACATGAGCACGAACAGGATCTTCTTGCATTTATTCATTTTACCTTCAGTGGTTCAGTGGTACCTGCTCTCTCTGTGCTTTTTGAGAGGAAATAATGTAACCTAAAGCTATTTTGTGTTTCTCCTTTAGCAGCTCCTCATGCCTGAGACTTCTGAGATTTTCCTTGTCCCCTGGCTCTTGTAATGGCTTTTCCTGTTTGCAATTAACAGTCACTGTGCTTTGGCTGCAGCTTCAGAGCCTGCTCAGGGAGCCGGTGCTTTGGGCAGAGGAGTGAGAAGCCACAGCCTGAGGGGTTGCCTTCAAAACGCACCTAGCACTTGGCTGGTGACTTCAATCAAGTTTATTTCAAAGTATCTCTGACTAGCTGTGCAGGCAGTGTGAGTTATCATGCTGTCAAATGAGCGTGCTGGATCCGACCCATTCAGACCTCAGAAGGTTATTTCAGCCTTCTATTATTAAAGTGTTTAAAAATAAACTGTGTCTTTCAGCCTCTGTCCAAGATGAGGGGATGGTCAATGCGCCCTTCCCTGCTGGAAGCACAGCTGAGACCCAGCAGATTCAGCTCTTTCCACATTGTCAGAAGGAGGTGAAGAAAACTATGCAGCTTCCTGTCTCTTTTCTTCCCCGTAATCAATATCAGAATTTTTTGCATGTTATGATATCTATTGCTAGGAAGGAAGACTGCTTTTGACTCTGGGTTGCAGAGGGTACCTAGGAACTACCTAATAGGTGAAATTGCAGGTCCATCCTGGTCAATATTCTTTGATAACTTCAGATCAGCCAGCAGCATTTCTTCTTTCTTTGCCTTCTCCTCTTCTAACTGTGGGATCTGTCTTAATACAGTAGAGGCATAGAGAGAAAATTGTTTCCTATAGAAAGGGATACTGTTTTAGGATTGCAAATATTATATTGGAACATACAGAAGAAGTTTATTTGGAAGTGAGAAATATGCCTGTATGCATGTCTATATGGTGATGGTAATTTGAAATGATTTAGTTTGCGATGATATACATCCTGCCACTTCAAATGCATGCTATAGATTTTTAAGCAGAGAGGGTATGGGGAAAGAAGGGAGACATAACTTGCTAATCCTTGTGGTTGTTTATATGTCAACACCTTAACAAATAATTTAGAAGAAAGCATTCAAGGCCAAAGCCTTCTGAACAGAAAGGTGATTTTATGGCTAGCCCCAAGCATGTGTCTTAAGAGACCGTTGCGGAAATGTACGTTTTGTATAACTCATTATTTCATAGTTTGATTATTTCATAATGAGTATCATAGCGAGTCAACTGGAGTATGAAATTATGTAAAGCAACCATTTCAGAACCAAAAAGAAAATGCAATCAAGGCAAGTATTCAAATGTCTTCCTTTATTCTTTGTTTACACGGCAAATGGAACAATAGTTAAATGATATATCCACAAAAGAGTCCAGCAGAATTGAAATGGTGCAAACACCATCTGTTGTCTTTTGAAACCCTCTGTTAATGGTATCTCATATGTAACCTTCATAGTCAATGGCAAAAACGTTTCCCTGCTTCCCTTTAATTTTCCTTTCACTTATTTTGCCCATCTAACATCTTCAGTTTCGGCCTCTTAGTCAAATGTATGTTCTCAGAGCGGCAATGTCCTGACTTCCCCGGTCTCTTGTGCAAGGGATTCCAGTTGGTGTCATGCCCATGTTGTTCCTATGCTGTGAAGCACCTACTGTAGAGTGTAAACCTTACTGCCAAATTATCTTACTCAACCACAGTAATGTACTCTGGGGGCCAGATGATGACACATCATGGGCGGCCGTGGAGGCGTTCTGTGGGCTGAAGTGTGCCTCACCTCCTGTGTGCTTGTCTCATGGGACGTGCTTTTCACTACCCAAGCTTGCTGACTGCTCATTGCGTGAACTTTCAAAATGACAGTGCTGGACTTGTACTGATGGTTATACCCTCCAGCTCTGTGACAGTGCCCCTTTTGCTGCAATTTTCCTTGTTACTGGCTTCTCTGACCTTCTTTTAACTCTTCACAGCTCCTAGACTGTCAGCAATCCCAATGTTTCATTGAGAAGGCCTGCAAGGAGAATACAGTTCTGGAGAGGACTGTGTGAAAAACAGGGTTTTGTTGAACGTTAGGTAAAAGTTTATTGTTTCCCTCTCCTCTACTCTCCCCCCTGCTATATTTTAAGAGGGAGGTGCCTGAAGGTGAGGAGAAATAGCCCGTGTAGCAACAAATACATTTGCCCTTTTGACTTGCAGAGGTGGAAAATACCGAGAAGGTTCAGGGAGGGCTTTGTCTTGATCATCCTCTGAGCTTTGAACAGTGAGAATACAGAGACTCCTCAGCCCTCTTCCTGAGTGGTGGCAGCTGAAACAAGGGAAAGAATGCTGTTTTAGCATTATATGATAACAGGTTTGATGGAATTCTTCCTTTCCATTGGCTTCCTGCTGGTTTTGGTCATCAGTCAGAAATGCCACCTTCAACCCCACAAACCCTGAGAAAGGTAGTAAGTAGGCTAACGAAGCATGCTGCAAATATCGTAGCTCTTCATGTGAAATTTGAGCTGAACATTCTGGTCTTAGTTCATTTCGCATGCTCAAAGAGGCTTTTTGGTGTATAGTGTCTCAAGGGCAAGCACAATTTAATTTTTTTTGATCTGCAAAAGGAAGGCACCCGGTTTTCTTATGTCTAATTATTTACTGTTAAATATTTGTAAGCAGGTGGAGACAGTCCGTACAAGGGAGGTAAAGATAAGCCTTCTTGGAAAGAGAAAAAAATTTCATGGAATTATAAATGTATGGGAATTTAACTTTACAGTTGAAATGAAAATTAATGCCACTGAAGAACTTTTCATTATCTGAAAGCAAATTTAAAAGTCAAACCAAACAATGTTGCACCACTGCTGTGGGAAAATACTTCCCTAAATTGAAGTTGCTTCTAGGTCTCTGTGGCCTATTGATAATTAATCCCTATTTGGTATGTGAAAGGCAAAAGATGAAAGCCGTAGCAGTTCAACTCACACATAAACCTGCCTGTTAAGACTCAGGCAGTTTTTTAACATTATGTGATGTCTAGGGATGAAGGACAAGGAGAGTAAGGCAACTAAATACTTTAAGAATTCTGAGAACTCCCAAGGCGTTGGTTCATAAGTCAGACATCCTTTCCGCTTGGGAGGCTTACTGATGGAATCAAATGAGAAAACAGAGTGCTTGCTTTCTTTTGTACTCTTACTTCTGAAGCAAGAGAGAAAGGAGTTAATCAGGTACTGGATTTTTGCTTTGGTTTTCCTCTTTTAACCGAGCAGTATTTATTAGATTTTTGTTTTGCCTTGCTTTGTCTTGCATTCACAATTCCATAGGAAGATGCGGTCTTTATATGCATATGCCAAGGATGGGGAAATAAAAAGGAAATTATCACAGATACTTTTTAATTATATGAAAACCATATTTATTTGTTAGGGAATGAAGTTAACTAATGCCTTCAAAGGCTGTCGAAAATTTTTGATTTTCACTTGAATTTCATTAATTTAAATGCTTCTAATTCCTAATTGCTAATAATTTCTTAGCTTTGAAGATTTAAAGAGCTATCTACAGTGCAATGTTTGCTTCTTTTGAACCTTCATTATTATTTATTTTTCATTTGTTCCAGAACAAAAAAGAGAACATAAAGGCTAAAGGTGCATCTGCCAGACAACAAGTCAAAGTTTTCTCTTCATATGCTGAAAACCTAGAGGTATAAATAGATGCATTTATCAGCAATTCTAAAGATCAGCAATTTGAAAAAATAAGTTTTCAATTCATAGGGATGTTATTTCAGTTAATGCTTACACCCAGTGGTTATAAATCTGCCTATGTTAGTTTATACCTGTTGCTATTTCTTACGCAGGAAAAGTTCACCAAGCAACAAAATAATCATCCACCTGTTGTGGATATATTAAAGTGGGTACTTTTTTCTGTTCATCTGTTTATTTTTGCTGTTCTTACATTCATATGAAATCCTGAAACAAGAAATGCAAAATATATTTCAGTAAAATATATCCAACTTAGGAAGATGTAGTAATGATAGCACATCTCGGAAACAGGAAGTTGGTTGTGAGTATTATTGACTCATTTATCAGGTATTTTTAAGGGGAATATTAACATTGGCCTCTCTGTGTCATGGCTGTGTATATGTGTTTTGTGAAACAAGTTCATAAAAACATTCAAGAGGTATTTTTTAATAGAGTTAGAGTATTGTGGTATATGTTTTTTTTCTAAATTACTTTTTCTATGATACCTTAATAGCTTATTTTTAGATACAATAATTGTAATAGCAGCTGTGTAGCACTGTATATTTTCAAAGTATTGATACAATGAAGAAAACATGAAGAATATTTTTGAAAATGAAAGTGATTTTTTTTTGTTTTCTTCATAAAAGAAATTGTGTGGTCTATAATTACTTTTCTTATCTTTGAATTCAGTGGCATTTTACCTCGGGAGCATGAGGGAGAATTAGGCTTTGTTAGTAGTTCTGTAGTCAGAGAGGGAAGTAGCCAGGTTAGACTGGATTTGGGTAAACCAGAAAATGTGATGGCAGTTTTAGTGAATTAGAGACATTCTTCTGAAAATCGATTTAAGTGACTAGCGAGGATACTACACCTGGCTGTGTAGCATGGGATGGGAGGGAAACTATCACTCTGACCTCCTGTAAGTAGACTCATTTCACCTCACTGAGTGTCAGTTTCTTAATTTTTAAAACAAAGATGAAAAAGAGGTGTGCTGTGATGGTTTGCTAATGTTTGTAAAAAAGGTTTGTCATGTTGCAGTCCCTCTTGCTTTCAGCAGCTCTCAGTGCCTCTGAAGAGCCCACTCTCAGCCCTGAAGCCTTCTGAAAGGTTTCGTGTGAGTGTGTGTGTTAAGATGCCTTTGAATTTCCGATGAAGCGATGAAAATCCAGTCTTCTTGGTAGGTCTCTGGGGAGACCTTCAGAACTCATGTTCTCTGAATCATCATGTCTAGCTTAAACAATAGCAAGGAAATCCAGGTTTTCCCCTGTTAAATAGAATTTTGCCAGTGTAACAGGAAATGTCAGTGGTCCCTGGGGTTATAAGCACTCTTTAAATCACACTGTATCAAAGACACTTTTCTCTTAAACTTTCCTGTGCATTGTTTCTCTAGAGCAAAATATTTCTCAATTTGTATTTAAAATAATAGGGTTCGTTGATTATACTGCATTGTTGCTCTGGGATAGAGGTTCATTTGTAGGCTTACTATTAACTGATTGTTTCTCTACCCTAGGTTGTATACCTGCTTTTAAACAGAAAGGATTGGCCAGTCATTCAACCAAATAGAGTGTATCTCAAGATCAAATTAAGATGGCACACTTTGTTTCCTGATGAAATGGCAATGTCATTCTCTTGCTGAAAATTTCTTCTGATCTGGCTTTAACAATACATAAGGAAAAAATATTTTAGAACCTGCTCTTATATTGCAGTTTCCTTTAACGCCTAACTTAGCAGAAATTTCTTGGGATATAATTTTATAGCTACTGTATAGCTACTGTCTGAGATGCAACAAGCAGAAATTATTCTGTTGTGTTTTCTGGATCTGAGACAAACATTTTGATTTGAAATCAAGAAATTTTAGTGAACTTTCAAAAATATCTGAAGAATGTGATGCAGTCTGGTCACAATGAAATTATTTCAGAGCTAAAATAAGCTCACTGAATTTTTTTGGAATGAAATTTTACAAGTCTGTAAACATTTTGAATTTTCTCTCCAATGTAAAATTTCATATTCAGTGTTTCAGACTTTCCTCATGTTACATGAATTTTACACCTGTACTCTCCCTCTCCTCCAACTAGGGTAACTGAAGCCTAACAGTTCTAAGTAGAATTGCTGTCACTATCAATCTATTGTCTTAAGAAATCTGCTCTCTGTATATGAAGTTTCCTCAGGCTGTTTCAATGGATTTGTATCCCAAGTGCATAAGAAGTGAAGATGGGAAGCCTTTTCTCAGATGTTGGTGTGCAGAGTTGTTCGGACTGCTCTCCTTCCATAATCCGCAGAGTCAAATGTCCACTCTCATGCCCTGTGGTTCTGTTCTAGAGGAGACCTCTTCATGGGCCAGATGAATGGTAGCTTAAGTCTCTCAGTTGACTCAGTCTCTCTGTTGACTATGAAGAGAGGCTAGAAGGCAGGAATTCTGTGCAAACTCAGTGTAAATGTCAGAGAATATCTATTTTCTGGAGCCCCAGTGAGCTTAAGGAGAACATAGACTGTAAAATTCCCCAAGTGGGGCAGCTCTGACTAAGGAGAACATGTATATTTCCTAGAAAATGATGAAGACACAATAAGGAGTCAGGCAGTAATTTTGTGCACCTCCAAGCTCAGAGGGCAGATGAGGAGACTCTTTTAGATCATAGTTTTGATAATTTTGAGGACTGTAAGACACATGTGACTAATATCTCTAAATCTGGCCTTGTTAACCTAGAAACCTGAGAAAGGTGGAAGTTTTTAGCTAGGAAGAAGTTGGTACATGGATGCCAATTTAGAAAAATAGGCAAGTGCTAGATTTTCAACACAAGCTTATTTTCCACTAACTTTGATGAGATTTATTATTTCTACAATAGCAGGAACTTACAGGATGTTAGAAAACATCCTTTAAAAACACCTTTTTGAGATAACTTCCAGCCTGGTAAAGGATTTCATAACATTTCGCCATTCAAAGATGATGTGTGCATGCACATTTTAGATACAGTAATTGTAATAGCAGCTATGTAGCACATTATATTTTCAAAGCATTTCAAAGCACATTTTCATAGTATTATATGTGGTTTCAACTGCCCTAACTCAGCACTTAAGAAACATACATCAAAGAGTTTTAAATCCTGCCAATCCTGCAAGCTCTGTTTCCCCCTTTCTACATAATTAAGTTAATCTTTCAAGGCAAGTTGACATATGTAGTCAATTGGTTACAGGGATTTTTAAGATCATATTTTGTATTCTTCTAACAGGCTAGAAACTATGGGGAAATCTAACCTGGGAAATTTTCAGCTTGCACTGGCAGTTCCTTATTATTAAATTCAAAGGGCATATATGCTGATTGATTTCTGATTAAATCCCTGTCTTCTGGAATGCTCTGTGCAGTTTATCTGGACAGTTTCTTTTACAGTCCTATATTGAGGGAATAATTCACTGCGTTATGTGCAATTATTTGAAATAATAGAGTTTTGATCATTAATATTTCCAGAATTCCAGACATTGGCCATGTAAGCTACAATAAAAAGTTCATTATAGTTCACATTGTTATAATTCTCCTATTTAGCTGCTTTCATGCATTATTAGTTGCCGTGAAATTTATAGACAGCTAGAGAAACAAACAGCTACCTAGTATGGAGCATGAAACCTGCATTTAGTGGCTGCTGGCATCTTGACTGATGTGCTGTTATGCTGAAAACATGGTATATAAACAGTTTACTGATGAAGGAAGAGTCTTTAATTGGGAGTTTGACCAAGGGCAACTGGATATTAAGGAGAAGGTCATGGGCAGAAAATTGTTTCACCAATAAACAGCCTGATTATCTGCAGAATGAAATCAGGTACTTTGCATGACTGATGGCCAAAAGGAAGAATGTAGTAGGGGCTACAAGATAAAAGACTTAATATCATCACGGTGAGCTGATGGTGGGTCAGATGCTGCTCCTGACACACCACTTTGAATCTGGACTTCTGAAATTGCTGAACCAATATGGGTTTCTGTTCCCCTTGTTTTTCACTATTGCAGAGCTATTTCTTCTCAGTGGTTTCTGGAGCACATGTAGCTATCTGTGTTTATCTCCTCTTGTTCCTGCATCCCTGTAGGAGAAGCATCCAAGGGAGGTGAGCCAGGGAAGGCGAGAGGGACTGGGACCTCCCACTAGGGACTAGGACCTTATGCCTAGGACTGTTTGCTGCCCTTTGACTCGCTGAACCACCATGAGCGAGCCTTTCCAGCTGGCACCAGGGGAACAGCCATGAAGAAGGACAGATATAGGACTGTTACATTCAGTGGAATTAGTCCAGGCTTGCAGTAACTCAAGTGGCCTGTTGACAATGGCACGGCTGTTGTTGCTATGAGAAACCAACTACATACTGGCAAGAGAGAAAGATTGCAGATTAAATGTTTATGACATGTTTATTTACCTTTTTGTTAGGAAAGAAAACAAATTAATTGCCTATTGCACAGTCCGGTTAAAGATGAGATGATTTTTTAATTGTTCCTGGTGAATATATGGTCTCTCTTTACATGTAGTCTAAAACCATCCTAAATAGAGGATCTAGCATGCTGTGGAAGAGCAGCCCGTAGCAATGGCATATTTTAATTATGTGCAATTGCCAGGGAGAGAGCCTGTATTCTAAGCAGCAGCTCTTTCTCTCTGTCCTTTGTTACCAAGTGTACAAGAGCAATTCCCAAAACTGTTGCACTGACAGAAGGAAGCACTTCTTTCATTCAGCGTTTTCCAGTTATGGAAATTGTGATCAGCTCCTTCCTCATGGATTTTCAGCATTAATTCACCACCTGCAGACATGCCTGTGCCGTAGTACAAGTGTCTGATCTCATCTACACACAGTTAGTGGTCTGAGTCTAAACTACACATCTAAACCCAGTCTTTCTGTGGGAGGTGCTTGATGTTTACGGAAAACTTGGTTTTGATTGTGGCACAAGTGACTGCCAAAACATGTGTGAAGGGCGAATTATGTTAAATAGGTACTAATGATCAGAACATATGTTCTGTCCATGCCCCGTTTTTCCCCAACCAGGCTGTCTACTTGAGGAATCAGGCTATTTCTCCCAGGGGAAGCACTGTAAATAATCATCTGAGTGAAGGTCAGCTCTAAGAAAATGAATTACATTTGTTTGTGGTGAGTTTCTACGCTGCTGGGCTAAGAACAGCTCATTTAAAGGTACCCTCCAGCTCCCACTTGTTGACATATTCCCTCAGGTAGACTGGCTCCTGTTTCAATGTTTCATTCCAATATCTAGCGTTGCTTTTGGAGATCCTGATGGGTTCTTCCTTCTTCTTTACTTCTTCCTCAGTCTACCAGGTTGAGAAAATAAACTTTTGAAGCCTCGGATTCATTTTCTCTTTCAGTGATTTTAAGAAAATTTCTGTTACAGTAGTCAAAACATGGAATAGGTTATTACCTTTTCTTGGTTCTTACATTTTCTTCATTTCTTGGAATTTTCTCCTTAGTCGAAACGTAGGCCGAAAATCTAAAGTATATTAGAACTGCACAGAATATTCAAACACACACAAGAACGCTTACACACCCGGAACAGGAAGACCTTCAGAAAATTTAATCCTTTGCCTCACCATGTTTTTAATCTATGATTTAGACCAACGTCCAAATTACATGTATCTGAGAAACTGGAAATTCTGAAGAAGTGCTCCTTCAGTACTGCAGGGTGGCAGCAAGCCTCTGAAATAAATCAAATCACCCTATTTGCAGGTAGCTTATTAAAAATAATTAAGAGGAAACTGAATTGAAAAAGTGTTTTATTTTTCTGTATCAAGTTTGTGAGCCTTCCTTTTACTCCTAACCTGGGAATTCCTCCTGTCTCCTCCATGAGCTAGTTAGCCCACATATGATAGCAGCGCTCAAGTCTAGAAATAGGTTTAGAGTAAATTCATGCTGAAGATCAAAATGAGGCTTTCTAATCAGCCTTTAATTCAAAACATTTCTGCTGGCATTTCATCAACTTCTGTTGCATCTAAGATAAGAATATCACCAGAGGTTGAATAAGGCTGTGTTTATCTTTTCATTTGTACTGAGCTACATTATGTGGCATAGTTATTAGCACTATTCTTAGAAATTAGGACTCACTTTATGAAACTAATGTTTGGAAATAGCATCAACTGTTTGTCTCCTATTAGTTGTTCCAGCTAGTAATATTTAAAAAGGCAGTGTCATAGTCTTAAAAGTGCCTTGGAGATAGATGGGTAAGTTTTATTTTACTGATCTTTTCTGTTACCAACCTATCCACTCATGCCTGGTTTACAGTGACAACTGAGTACTTTAAATTTGGCTGGTTTGGTATGTAAAGGTTCCAATGGCTTGATGCATACTTATCGTCCACATTTAGTTCAATAAACATTTTTATCATGCCATTAGCTTAGTGGAGATATTTAGCAGGGACCTGGGAGAATGGGAGCTTTCTCACATACCCTGTCACCATCTTGAACTTCATTTCAAGCTTACTTCTGAGGTAAATGTGTATGAGAATAATAATTAATGATTCATAGATCAGCATCTTGCTGTGTGTCTGCATATCTTACAAGCCTGTACTGAATATATTTGTTGGGTACTTTGAAATGACATGAGTTTTTCCAGGTTTAGTTGGAGTAAAAGCAAGATCCTAAAGTCCCTGCTCTGAGCGATGGATGCCAGGTTTTGTTTTATGGCTTCTCTCTAGCTTTATTGCCCCTTGTAGCTGCAGAACAGCAGCAGTCTGTGCACATTGAGTGAGCTTATGCATACACGGGCACATGGAGTCAGCGTCACATTACCAAAATCAATGTGCTTATTGCTGTGTTAGCAAGAATCTTAAGCACGTGCCTCATTGAAAACTCTGAATTGCAAAGTCACTGTCTCAGATGGTCTGACATTGCCAGTCGAGGTTACTTTTTTTGGCTCACTCTCTCATTTCCCCGGTTCTGTGAGATTTGGTTTGTTTCTGTTCTCCATTCACCCAGCATGAAACTTCATTGTGTTATTTTGTTTTTTTGTTATTACACCAGCGCAGCTACATTTGTAATCAGGTCTTGTGTGGTGATGATCAGGCACTAAAGGACTGCAAGGCTGAATCAGCTTATATTTTTGGAAGAGTGTCATTGATATTGGGAGCATTACAGGCAGCCTGGATTTGAAAGAAATGAGGGAAAGATGTCCTTGCCTGTGCACGCTGTTGCTGCGCTGTAACGTGGATGCATGCATACCACACTAACTTTTACCTAATGGCCTACTGCCTCCCTGGTGTGCCTTGTAAATGCACATTCAACTGGTAACTGTTCTTTTGCTCTTGCATGTGACTTGACTTACTGCCTTCTATGATGATCTTTCACGGGCCCGAGTTTTCAAATGGGCTGTTTCTGACGTCCGTGTGCTTCTGTTAAATGTAAGTCGACCATATATTGCACGAGCCAATTTTATGCTTTGTCATTTCTGCAGCCAAGAAGCCACTAAAGTGTTTTAATATCTGGATCTATCTACACAGTATTTGGCTCATTTTGCTTGGAAGTTTTCCTACCTTATGTTCTTCCCTTGGAAAGTGCAAGAACCTCACATGTGAAACCAGTTATGGCAATGTCACGCTGTGTCCTCTTTAGCCTCTTGCAATGTGCGTATTTCGGTAGCAGAGAACAGCAGAAAACAAATATAATCATGTCTTCACATAGCGTTATTATCAGATTAAGTAAAATAAAAAATACTTTAGCTCAACCAGTACAGGTAGTGACTTTATGTTTTCCTGTTCTGGTTATCCAGTGTGGTCATGGATTTGTGACAGTGGATAAAGTAATATACCTGTGGTCAGTTCTTCTAGAGCGGGCACAGGTTTATTTAGAAGTGCACAAAAACCTTCCCAGGTTTCTTCATCCCAAATTTCTAACATCTGAGTATTTGGATTGTTAGCCAGTGGTAGATAGAAAGGGATATAATAATAGACATTTGAGTACTTTTTCTGGTCATATCTTGCATAATTTTTCATGCATTTGAAATAAACTGTTAATATGAAGTTTTTAAACATACATTTTCACACTTCATATCTGAAGCGTATGACTCGATAGCATGCTGATAGCCAACATGTTTAATGAAATCCTTACAAGTGACATGGGAAATAAAACTTCATTTATTTTTTAAATTTAGATCTATACTCAGTGATCAAAACTCCATCTTACCTCTCCTGACATATATTTCAGTTGGGGTCATAACCCTTTTTTTTACAAAAATACTCTCATAACCTGTTCCATATTGGTAGTCTGCTAAGAGAAGCAATATTTCTTGTTTCCCAAGCTCTTGATATCCATAGTTTTCTAGCTTTTAGAGTATTTTCCCAGGCTACATTGTGTATCTTTTCCCCAGGATGCCTACTGATATTGAGATTCAGCTGAAATTTTATGGCTGAAATCTAAGAAAACCAAACCAAACCAAACCCAAACAATCCCCTCCCTCCCCCCATGAATAACTATCTGCTCTTTGCACCACAATTCAACAAACCATCTTAATCTTGGTAGTGATTCAACCTCATGTGACATAGAGAATTTTCTGAACCCCAGGAAGTTTATACAGATTGGGCCAAAAGAGAAAGCTGTATATGGCAGTCTGTGTAACAGTAAGAGCTGCATTAGGACATTATAGAATCAAAGAAACAGATGAAATGTTAATCAAGTGAAAAAAATTTACACACAGCTATGGCAGCAAGGCATGAACTCTAGAAGGAGGAACACAGTTTACTGTAAATCCCATAGATTTACGAGATAGATCCCATAAATCTCATGCAGAAATGAACACAAAAGCCCAAGAGTGTCAGTTGAAACAGAGTGAAAAAATGAATATTTCTATGGGGTTAATTTTCCATAAAGCTAAAGACCCTGGTCAGATTCCCACATTCATATGTTTGGTACAGGCAGCCTGGGCAAACAGCCCTCACCAAACCAGTCCTATGTTCTGCCTATCTCTCCCTCTAGTGAGTAACCCCAGTTTCCACTGCGGGAGGTGCTCAGTATTGCATAGGATTGAGCCTAAATAGCTCCATGTATTTTGTTCCGCTTGAGCTCCAGATGCCTTTTTCTTTTTTAATAGAAATAATATTGGTGCCAGCTGTGCAAAATGGAAAATAAAAAACCCAAACCCGTACAAAAAGCTCACCTTTGCTTTGTCTGATTTCTTCTGGAGCGAAGCTCTTGTGTCGAGTGAGTGCCTGGCCAGGCTATTTGTCTGAAGGCCAGTTTTTGCTCTGGACTGGCAGTATAGTATTTTGGTGAGCTCCCCCCTGCTATCACTGCAGCTGCACCTGGCAAGAGGAAGCAACCCACAATCTGAAAAGCTCATCAGAACAATAATGTCTGCTTCTCTCTTGACAGGTTAATTAATTGCTTGCCATTATATTTTGTGTGTGGTTTTGGATGGTTTTGAGACTTCTCTTTCAAGTGTGTTTCCCAGTAGGATTTGAAAAAGCTGGTGCATTGTCTGCCTGTCTGTCACTTCAGATGGTGCTTGATGCAGAAAGAAGAGATGGAGAGGAAAAAAATGAGAGAGAGAGTATGTTGGGGTGTTACAGTTAGAAAATCTTACTCCCTGGGAACTGGGATAAAATAATGGTTACGGCTGACTGGAAAACAAAAGCTTTGTATCATTAAATTTTGGGGTTTGAAGTTTGTTTAGCCCTTTGGAAGGCAGGGAAGGGTGGTCTCCATATCAGTCCAAGGCTGTAGTTTGGGCACACATTGACTCCTTAGAGACTTTAACATGGTCTTTCATCTCCCCCGTGTGCATCTGGACCCCCAGCTGCTGGGTTTTTTTGATGGGAAACCTCCTTTGTGGGGGGTGAGATAGGGGAAAGAAGAAATTAAATTCTCTCCTGAGGAGACTGGAATCTCCAATGAAAATTTCACAATTAGTTCTTGTCTTAATAACAGCAGCTTTTCACCTCTTGGATTACATTATTCTAGAAACTGAAGTAGCAGCATGCAAATCATGTGCTAGAACTAAGGGAGTTGACCAGACATTATGATTTTTCAAACTGGAACATTTCCAGAGGTTGTATAACACTTCTTTATGTCCTCCCACCCAGAAATATATTGAGACTTATGGGAGGAAGAAGTTTGACAGTTTTCAGTGTTCTTGGAAGATCCACTGCCGCAGAAAGTTTTAAAATATTTAAGTGCCTTATTCCTGCATTAATACTGTATCAATGTTCACATTCAGCATAAAGAAAGATATTCCTAGAAGAGTATTATCATGTCTGTAGGTTTGGAGGGCATCTATTATATGGCCTGAGGCAGAAGCTTTGTCTCCACACAAGAACTTGGCAGTGAAAGACCCTGCATGCCATGCAGTGTGCTGTCCTTCCCAGTGTTTGCAGTAAGGTGGAAATGTACTGGAATTGCTAATGGCTCTGGTCAGGCACTCCTTTTGTGTCCACTCTATGTGGTACTGAAGCAGAAATCGTGCCCTGGCATCGAGGGTTCACCTTCATGGGAATGAAGGTGAAGGACCAAGAGAATAAAAACAAACCAAACCACAGTGACTTATCCAAACACCCTCACTTATAACTGGATGTCATTCACAGTTTAGGAATTTTTCATTTCTAGATGAAATAAATGCAATGACAGAGAAGTGAGAGGCCTGAAGGTCTAAGAAGCAACCAGACTGCATAGGAGATGTGGGAGACAGGTTATTTTTATCTGAACTTTGATGGTTTTCATCTCTGTTCTATATGAGGAAGCTAGAAATAGTCCTTTTTTGGTACTGGGACAATCTATAATAGTGTTGTGGCCTCGGAGCTGCCTGCTCTTGCTGTGGTGGGATGGAATTGAGCTCAGGATCAGGAAGTACTATAGACACATGGTATTCAAAATCCAAGCCCACACAGTACAAGTGGTATCACGGATCTTTCTGGAGTACTTGAGCTGAGGGAGGGATGAAAAATATTCAGTATAGATGACTCTCTTTATTTAAATTCACTAATCTTTATTTACTAATTTAGAATGTAAGTTCTCTTTTCATTGTTTTCCTTTAGAGAAGAGGAGGACTGGGTTCATAGATGGGAGTCACTGCTGCTGCTGTGAAATCAGATGAATGTATTTATTGCAATGCTAAAAATTCCCTTTAGCACAACATTCTTCCATTTGTTGGGTGGAGATGCTACTCTCAACTTTGGTACCTTGTGTGAGTCCTGCATCACGCTCACCTGGCACCAGTCACCCCCTGTCTCTCCCTAGGGGCCAAATTCAAAATTGCACTGAGAGACATGCACCAGAGCAGCCTGATGTAAAACTGCGGGTCAAACGCAACGATGTATAAGTAACCTGTATTGCAAACATCATTATAAACACGGAATAGTTGGTAAATCTTGCACACGAATTTTGTTCTGAGCTATTCATCTGTTGAGGGCAGGGGAAATATCTGACTGGCTAGGATAACATTTATATTATAGCATCTCCTTTAGTAAAGGAAGAAGCAGCCTTTTATTCCTAAAATGGAGCAGAAGGAAAATCTCTCTCTGCCACGTGCTGCAAACTTGAAAGAACCCTTTGATGCATTTAAGTCTGCTTCTGTTTCCCACAGTCTTCCTGGTTTGTCACATGCAGTCTATTAATGCATCTCTGCTCTTGCTTGGCAAAGTAATCCTGAACACTGCAACTGATAAGTTTTTATTAAACTATTTTAATGATCATCATCTATCCAAGTAGTTTCAGTCCAAAAACAATCCAACCCCCCCACCCCCAAAAAACTCCACAGATGATGTTTTAATGCAGTTTTTTTATAGTTCTGAACATCATAAGGGACAAAGAGTCTTAATGGTCAAGAAGTGGATTTAGGACTTAGGAGGCCGGTAAGAACACTGGCATCCTGCTAATTTTTTCAGTTTGCCTCATAAACACCACCAGTGACTGACTTCTGCTGGTATGTCACATGCATATTTCAGCAGCGACAACACTTTTAACTCCGTGTACAAGTAACCTGCTCTTTTTTTAAAGAGAAGTATGCAGGCAGATGTAACCAGTCTTGAAAGGAAAGTGCCAGCCGTAAATATCCCATGTAGACCTTAAACTGGAAATAGAAGCTGCAAAGTGTGCCTCAGTGCAGCATTGCGTGCCACTCCTTTTGCAGATTACATTCACAAAAGGTCTCTAGTGAGCATAATCTTCCTGGTAGTGGCAGCAGTGGCAATCCATTCTCCCATAGTCCCCGTTGTGCATAATCATCAGCAAGTTCTCCAGACATGTCAAAGATCTCCTTTACTGCATGACTTCCTAACTCTGGTTTCACCACACAAATGCTCTCTACAGAATTCCCTTAATGCAAAGTTTCCACTGAATGCTGCAAATGTTGCTTTTCATTGCTGTGAGAATCATTGTAAAGACACCAGCCGAAATAATAAATAAAATATGTAAACAAATAAATTAAAATACCAGCCCATTGTAAAAATAACCAGTGCAGAGTTATTTGCCTTTAGCTAGCCCAAAACCCCAGTTGCACAGGAAAACAACTACCCCAGCCAAGTCAACAGCATGTTCACTCTGACACATACATGATAATCAGAGTATTTTTTATAGCTGGCTGCTTTACTGTAGGCAAATTTTGGACATCCAGAACACCCACATATTTATTATATTAAGTTTATATTTCTTACCACACCCTGTTGTGTGGAGAATGTAATTAAAAGATCCTGGAATGGGTCCACAGTATTGATTTTTTCATAAGTAAGTTAATAAAGTAAGTTAAAAAATAAGTGGGGTTTAGAATCACAAGGAAAAGGATAAAGATATTCATTTTCTGAAAAAGTGTTATACCTCTGAAAGAGATGAGTTGTCATAAGCAGTAGACAGACAGTAGCTTTCCCTGGCATGTTGGGAAGGCTTCTTCTGAAGCCTGCTGGATTGAGATGAATGCTCTTGTCCACATCAGCACCTGGTTGTGAAGAAATATATGACATGGAGGCTTGACAGGTCGGACACGGGAATTAGTTCCTCCGTTCTCCTGGGGTCACAAAGCAAGTCCTGTATGGTTCCCCTCGGCTGCTAGCAGGCTCCGTCTCATCAATAACGAGCTCTTGAATAAAGGAATCTTCAGCAGGGTGATGCACAACGTTGCTGGTGTTTGTCCTTGTGCTGATTAGTCCAGCCCTGAGTGTATTAGTGCCAGCCCCTAGGGCAAACTGGCGATAAAGCTATGAGAGAATGTTTAAGCTAAATAATAGGAATACGTTTGAAATGGTGCAGTTCGCAGATTCGGTGCTAATGCTTGCAATGGCAATAGCTTAGAACATAATCTATGTATTAAATAAATGTGTCAATTGGATTTGGAAATATTCATGGGGACAAGGGGCTGGGGGAGCCTCTTGGGTCTCTGAGTCCAATCCTCTCTTATCAAAGGCCCAGTGTCATAATCCCTCTCATAAACTTGTGTAATCTTTTCCATATGCTTCTCAAAGGTTCTAGAGGAGGGCCTTGAACTATCTTTTATCTCAGTTCAAGTGTCTGCTTTGAACAGGGAATGAAATCTGAATGTCACAGTTGTCTGAGTATCCTAATAACTGTTGCACTGGTGGATTTTCTGTTTCTTACATTTGCTTTCTCAGTTCAATTGAACTGTCACTTCTACATACCTGGAGACAAGAATAAATGGAATTTTAATGTATTAAAAACTGAAATTAAGCTACGGGTAGTTATTTACCCATCTTTCAAAAAACCTTCCACAAGATTCTGGGCAACTGGTTGACCACTGCAATTTTTTTGCACTGTGGAGCCAAAAGATAGGTCTGAAAAAACCATGTCTGTGTGAACTAGAGTTTTCTAGGGTGATATGCTTGGTTCCTCAGGGTCCAGATAAACCTAGCTGACTACAGTTGCGATGAATAATTCACTGTCTCTAAATTTAGCTTTGATCTATGTGATTGTGTTGTGAACTTGAAACATACTCACATACATCAAGCACAGGAGTTTCAGCAGCCTTACCTTCCCTCTCTCATAAAAACACCCTTCTGACCTGAAATACTTCTCCTAGTGCATTACTCTTTCAGCTGTACCAGACTGTTAAGGTGCATTGATTTAGGTATCTCAGAGATATATGTTTTTAAAAAATATTAAGGCTTTTTTGAGGGTCGTGTGAGACCATGGAGGAGTTGCAAGGGCACTGTCCTGTCTGGCCTAGGTAAAGGTTAAAGATGAGATTCTGTTTCTACTTTATAGACTGTCCAGTGATTTGACTATAGAAAGGTGTAAATATTTCTCTGAAGAGGAGCTGTTTTAATTTTATTAGAAGGTAGATTTTTAAAATTAGGGTCACCATATATGCTCCCTTCCATTTTCCTGGAATCTAGTTGATGCAGGGGAGGAAGCCTTCAATCTCAAAGTGATACCAGGTTTGAAAGAAAAAAATATCTTTCATTAGACCGGTAATTCGGTTGGAAAAATCAGATGAGTTTCCAGGCGCATGTGCCCTTCAGATACAAATATAAAAGTCACAGAAACTGCACAGGGAGTGTAGGCTGGCATAAAAATCCTTATGAGGTTTTGAGACGAGGAGAAAAGATACATGACAGCGAGTGGCTGGACCAGGGGACCATGGAGTGGTATCAGCACTGGAGCAGAAGGAAGACCTCTCGCTTTTGGAGATGGAAAACAGGAAGGTGGTTGTGATTTATGTCAAAGGACAAGGGCTTGAAGGTCCAGAAATGTGGAGAGAGGTAGAAAGATACAGAGATTGAGACTAACAAACTGAGCAAACTAACTAACTGAGCAAACAGCCTGGGACAAATAACCAGGGTAGCACGTGAAGTGCAGGCTGAGGCTGGAGCCTGGAAAAGAGCTTGGAAGAGTGGAGGCACATCAGCTCTGGAAAGAGAGCTGCATATGAAAATAAAGAATTATTAGAGGTATAGGAAATGGATATACAAATAAGGTAAGAACAGGGTGCTCAGAAGAAGAGAGGAAGAAGTTGGGATCCAACAATGATCCTGGGAAGCAGAGCTGGGGCTGAGAAAGGGAGGGAAGGACAGGGAAGAGACAGTACCACACTGAAGTTGGAAATGCAGAAAAGATCAAACCCTGGACACCTGAGGAAAAAAACCCAAACAACTGTACTTCCTAGAGGATTTTCAAGCCAGAACCAGGGAGCTGGAGACTGCTGAGTCTTGGAACTGTGTGCTCTGCCATGAGCTAGTTAAACTACTCCTGCTCCTGGCTACCCTGCTAGTGCAAATGGCAGAGAAGTTTTCTCTACGGGGTTGCAACTGTGACAGTTCCTGTAAGAAGCCACAGGCTGAAATTTCTGTGCTCATGATTTGCTTTTATTCAGTCTAGGTTACTCCACAAAATCTGCTCCATTGGAAGCTCATCATTAGGACTATTGTACCAAGCAACTAAGGGTTAGGCAATGCCACAGTCTTGTTACCCTATTCCTTATGGTTTTGCTTTCCCATAACTAAGTTGCAATCGTGAAGCAAAGGTACCGGTTACGATCAAATCTATCTTATTATTGTCGTGTAGGTATGAAAAATTAAACAAATGCTACTTAAGTAGTCTATGGAAGGAAAAGCTTCCAGTCGAAGGAGGCCTGTAAATCAGCAGTTTGAGGGCTCTGCATACGCTTTTGAGTATCTTGGAAATGGCTCCGTCCCTTCAATTTTTAAGAAGTAGTTTGGTAGTTTTCATTCCAGCACTTGCAGTAGAAGTCTTATTATACTGCACAGGAAAGACACAGGCCTGGAAAACTTGTAAGTAATTCCAGAATGTTTTGATTAACTTTGGGATAACAAAAAGGGGTTACATGAGTTGGCTATAAGGCTTCTCTGATGAAAGCTAAGATGGGCTCTGACAAATCTTACTGGATGTCAAGCCTCAAAATCTCTTCTAAATTCACCCAAGTGTTATTTTAAATTAGGCCATCAAACTTGTTTTCAGTGAGAGGAAACATAGACATAAATGAGCCTGAGTGCTTAAGTGAGATGGAGATGATACCAATGAAAATGTTTCTGTAATTTTAATGGATGTGAGATTTATGTACTAGGCAAACTACATTATAATAGAATTTTCATTAATTTATCTTAAGAATGTCTCTCTTTTCTCCATTTTTCTGCATGGGTGTGAAAGTCTATTAATAATAAATAGTGTTATACTGAAGATTTTTTTCCAGTTTTGACCCATCGAGCCAAATGAGAACTTCTCATGATAAATCAAGTGCAGAAAGAAAGATACTGCCTGTGTAGTATTTCAAGTTGCCAGGTCCCAGAGTCTAATCTTTTCTGTAATGATGTGAACAGCAGGTAGTCTGGAGAAGGGCAACAAAGCAAACAGAGAGGCTAATTTGACACATTATGTAAATTTGGGGTTGGCTGAAATGCGTGCTTCAAAATCTGCATTCTTCTTCCCTTCAGACAGTTTTAGCTTCATTTTGGAACAAATGAAGTAATAAGAAACCTCTGAATGCCTTATACCAGACCAGAATACAAGCTTGTTCTCACCTTTGCTTTGACTCCGGGAAGAACATCCATTGCGTTTTTGCAGCCGCTATAAATATTTTGCCTGTTTGGTTTACAGCAATGTTTAATGAATGAGTGGCAGCGGTTTGCTTCTCAAGCCACATAGCCATGCAGACCTTTTCAGTAAGACAAGGGCAAAGTGAGCCTTGCTGATGCCTTTTTAAAAAATGATTTCTAGAATATGAATGCCAAGTCTAGTTAAAGTAATGCGCACAGCTGGCTGTTAAACCAAAAACATTGCTGCAATAGTCCCAGCTCAGAAAAATCACAAGTGAAGCAAGCTTCATAAATTCAAGTGAATGGAAAAGGAAGCCTCTGGAGGCAGCATAATTGCTGTTCAAGGACTTCTGCTGAGTCTTCAAGAGGCAATAGCATGCAGCGGGATGTATGTTGTTTGGTGGTATGACATGTTTTATTTAGCTGCTCCATGGCATAACAAAGTCAGATGATTTTGATTTGCATGGTGGGAAACAACACTGGTCATTTAGGAAATTAGTAATCTTCTTGGATGGTAAGCAATCAGGAATGGAGTACAAGGGAATGGCCTGGGCAGCAGTTCCGTCCTGTCCCCGGGACTCCCTCTGCCTGAGGTGTGGTCCCGCCGCTAAAATTCATTCTCAAGTCTTCTTTCCAGTTACTTGGCAGAGAAAAAGTTTTCCATGCTGAGCAGGAGAACATGTGTCTAAATTAGGGTAGCTTTGTAAATCAGTTTTGAATTCTTTGGGAAGATATGTATCAATTAAATGCAATTAAAATGCAGCATGATTTGTAACTCTGGTTTTCTTTATGATCTGCTTTAAAATGTGACAAAGATTTGTTGAGTCAGACATATATCTGGGTCAAACTGGTGTTAGACTGCTGATTTACCTAACAGCTTAGTTAGAGTGACTTAATTTTGGGCCTGGATTTATGAATGTGAAAAGATGCATTAATAACCTTTTTATTTGTGCTCCAGCTGGTACTGAAAGACAACAGTTTTTTAAAACTATAACAAATGAGAAAAGTATGAGCAAGCGAGAGAACATTTGTGTTCTCACTACTACGTACAGATGGTAGCCACTCTCAGCTGTAAATACTACTGCACTATAAATCTACACATTGGACATTAGCTATAGGCTGTTCTGAGACAGTATATCAATAAAAGTGTATTGACATACAGATTTTTTAAATTCAATTATGACTGTCTGTAGAATTGTAACATCAACAGTTTAACTGCTAAATTGAATGCCAAATATTGTTAGCAGGAGAGAGTACAAATGAGGTAGAACTCTACTGGGGATTGAAGAGTAGACTTATCTTTTGTAGGATGAAATATTGGCAGGAACTGTTCTAACCGTGGCTTGTTGTTGGTTGAGAAATTATAATGGCCAGAGTTTCCCAATTAGGATGCCAAGGTTGGGCTGTTAAATCTTTGTGTAGACATTAAAAAACCCACTTTAATGCTGCCATTCCACCTTATTCCCCAGAAGGAGGATGAGTTACATATTTTTAGAGACATAAAATTGGTCTCAGTGCCTGATACTTCATGTATCATGTTTTTCTTTGTCCTTTGATGATTTATTTAAAATGCTGTCTGTATCCATTCCTTAATCTTTGGAGAGAGATAATGTGAGAGATTATGATTTATGAGTGGTGAAGTAAATTGATAGTATGTTTGCCTTGAGTTTATATTTTAAATGCCAGTAGTTTGGTTAGTAGCTACTGATGGTATTTGTTTTCTTACTAAGTATATCCGGATACAGTGCACTGAAAATGCATCACACCATAAAAACATGTGACTTTTCCTTCTTTTTTTTTCATGAAATGCTAATTTTCCAAAGGCAGCTTACAGCTAGGGAAGAATAGCAGCTTTGAGAAAGAGAGTTGTGAAGAGACTGATGATATGTTTGGTGAGATATTTGGGTTTATGTAAAATGCACATTAATATTCAAGTTCCAGCACACAGAACATTAAACTATACAGAGAGGTAAGTTCATCAGAAGAGCTCATTCTGAAATCACATTATGATTTTAACAGTCTCCTGATAGCCAGATGGAATTCAACAGAGGGAAAAAAAATCTATCATGTTGAAATCAGAAATGAGGACAATCTGTCAAATCTAAACACAGAGAACTCTCTTTAAAGCTGGAAGTGGTATCTAATTCTGTGATTTCGTTCCAATGTTGGTTGCTACTTTAAGTGAAACATGCCATGTACTTTACAAATGCAGTTTCTTTTTCTGCATAAGTAACATTCATAGTTGAGTCATATTCTCATTGAATGCCCAAATCCCTCAAATTTATTGGAATTTTTATGGGGTTTTTTTTAAGACTTTGGTTTTATATGACTAAGCAGCTATAAAACTAGATTAAAAAATCAGCATTGCAAGTTAGCTGGGACTGATTAGAAACAGTACGTGATTTTGGCTTTGTTCCCCGTTTGACTGGGTCTCATTCAGCTCCCCTACAGAACTAGGGGGATTTCATAAACTAACTGACAGTTTGAGTTCCTGGAAGAATAAAAAAGGCTTCTGGAGAACATTACAGGACAAATATGTGGAAGATTTACAGGAACAAATACTTTTCCTTCCTGAACCTCAAGAGAGAGAAAAAAAATTGATATCAGCTTATAATATTTATGATGGGAATATAGAATTTTGATATAACCACTATTAACTGTTTTAGCCTAAGAAATAGATTGATGAGTCTTAAACTACATGTGAAGAAAATTTGTAAAATACAGTTTTGTAACGAATATATATGACTAAATTCTTGCAGTCAGTGAGAGTAGGTGCATTTAATGCATAGATCAGCTTACTTTTTTGTGGTCAGAGGGTTAGTAAGAGGAAGAAACTAATCAGTGACTTTTTTTCAAATAATTTGTATTATATTCAGAAATATGAAAAGATGAGGCTTAAACTAACAAATGTGAACAGACATCACTGGGAATAATTTTTAAATCTCCAAAGTATGGATTTTTTTATTATTTTTCAAAATGACTATGGTATTAAAAAAGCATACTGCTTTCCTTTTAAGTATTCTGTTATTCTACAGAAGTTATCCTGTTTTGAGGGTTCTGTTTAGCATGAATGATCTGATGGGAAAGCAAAGAACTCATGAGCGGAAGCTCCTCTACTCTTGTTTTGGTCAGGAAAAATTAAGTTATTCAGTAAACTCTTACCTTTTGTAATGAAAGCAGGATTTTGGTTACGATGGTGAGCAAGCCATCAAAGCTAGTTTCTTTAGGAAAAAACCACCACGGTCTCTTTTCTTGGATGCTCTATAGCTGTATTTTTAGTCTGTGAGTGTGGTGGGGAGGAATATTGATTTTTAAAAACAGTTTTAAATTCTAGCAACACACATGTATCAAATCTCATAATGTGCCTGTGAAGATATTTATTTAAAGCAATGTTTTAATCTTATTTCTTTAAAGGCAATTCTGTACCTGCATTAGAGAATATTAAGTGTTGTATTTTCAAGGGCTTATTAAAAATTCAGTCATTTTCTTTTTCTGTTGTCAAGTGTGTCAAGGGCAAACCTTCTGTGTCCTGGAATGTAACTCAAACTAAATGAACCTTAAAAGCTGCTACTAAATTCTCACGTTAGAAAATATACATTACACAGTGAGGGGAGTTGAAAGAGGAGGTGTTGAGATCCAGCCCCAGAACAAGTTGTATCCAGACAAGATACAAACTTTTTATGGGACAACACTGAAATATGGTGACAGATTTTATTCAAAACTTAAATGTGAAGCAAGAAGTAAGGATGACTGTGACTATTAACACTTTGCTATGCATTAACCTCTTCACTGACTATGACCTGTCCGTCTTGGAACACTAAATACTTGTGTAGAAATAGCCAATTTTAAGCGTGTGGGGCAGACAGATGAAACTTATTTTGAATATGGAGTAGTATGAGTCTGATTTTATGAGTATGTATGATACACCTGAGTGTGAGGATCAATTTCTAGCTCTGCTGTTGTTTTGTTCAGGCTCTGTCTAAGCTGTTAAGCCTTAGAATGGCTGCAGTAAGGCTCTGGCTCCATCACAGGACAACGGCCAGTCCCATGTCTGAGTTTGCTTGGAAAGGAAACGTCAGTGTCTGGGTCAGATGTGAGCCACAGCATCCTCTGACCATGTGCCTTTTCCTACTGTGAAATCCAGACATGGCCCATGAGATAAGACTGTTGTCAGGTCATTTGCAGCCACAATTTTTAGTGACCTTAATTTTTCAAGGCACTTAAGGAGCTATGTGCAAGGTAAAACATGACTTTGGACTCATAGAAGTTCTGCTAATCCACAGACTGCTCAATTTGGTGTTCTAGAATTGGTCGTCAATTTTGAAATTGCTTTAAACTCTGAGCTACTCAGTCCCCAATGAGACACTGGAGTCAAAGTACAAATCAGAAAGTTTCCTATGTCCAACAAGTTATCTTTAGGTATCTCACACACACTTTAGATTTGTGTGCTTCATTGAAAATAAAGTTATAAATGATTAATCCACTTACTGTGAACATTAGCAGAACTTAGCAACAGAGCTTGGCTGGTGATCCCATCAACTAGACAAGCTGGGAGCTGGAATCTCTGCTGTCTGAACGCATGGTGCTGACACACGAGAACAAAACTGGGTGCACACTGCCTTCAAACTGTGAGCAGAGGGAATCAGCAGCCTACTGAGAGCTTTAACTGCTTAATGAGGAATGTTCTGCATGCTGTGTATTACATACTGAATATTTTTGTAACTTTTAACTGCTCTCTTCTGGCAAAAATGGACTGAACTTTTTATTAGTTCAATTTGTATTAATTTCAATTTTGAAAACGGTAGCCCCATAGTGTGTCTACAACCATTCTGCCCCTTAGAAAATGGTTCCCTCAGGAGGAAAAAAGAAAACCTAAATGAAGAAAGTTAATTTTATCACATCCATTGAAACAAACAAGAAGCAATTATTTTTTTAAAAAAAGAACCCTTTTAAGAAATGAGAAAAGGATCGTGATTACTTGGATATTAGTTGAAGATTTTTCTTCAGCTTTTTCTGAAGATATTAAAAAAATGTGTTTGGGCTGCAATCTTTGGTTTAAAAAAGGGAGTGAATAAGCTGTTTTGCTCTATACCAAGGCTTGAACTTGTCCTGCAACTAGTCAAGACCAAAGTTTCTTAACTTCTCACAGTGAAAGGTTGCTAATGATTCAAACTGAAAATTGTCTCTTGCTGTAACCTTTCTGAAATAATCATCAGGCTAACTCCTTTTAGATTTTTGTTCTTCATAAAAGAAAAAACGAAGCAAACAAAAAGCTGTGTATGCTACCGTGGTTATTGTGGACCGAGGAACTATTGCAAGACTGAGGAATAGAACTTGGTTGGTCACATCCACCAGAGAATCTGTGAGTTCAAATCTGTGCTGACTTTGTCTGAAATGCGCTGCTTGCCCACATGAACAAAAATGGATATATTTTTAGAGGCTAGTTACTTTAGAGAAGCTGGAATTAGGATGAAGGAGAAGGAAAGCATAAAGTGAGGATAGCACATGACTTCATTTAATTTCTATCATTACAGGTATGTATGGAAAACATGCTAGAGGCTTCTCAGTGCATTGCCTGGTATTATGTAACATAACACTAAGGAAGAATTTTTGTTAATGTAAAGTTAATCCCTAGACATTTTTTGTTCGACTGATAAAATGTTCCTTCTTGCACTTATCTTTGCTTTTGCTTCTTGCATGTTCTCTGACCCATCTGATTATTGCAATAACATCGTAGGTCTCTTGTGTATGAGGCTTCATCTTGCTAGGTGCTATGTAAGCTCTGCCCTGATCCAAGGAGCTGGCAGTTTAAAACCAATTGCAATGAGAGATAAAAGGAATGTGTGTCTTTGCTCAAAATCAGTGATGCCATGCATATGCGTGGCAAAATGTGTGCATCTTATTGTTTTACATTTCTGTGAGTGGTTGTTGTGGGCTTATCAAGAAATCTGTCACCAGATTGATAGTGTTTTCTTGTCTTTGTTCTAACCTCTGGAAGGTGACTGTCTTTAAGATAATGGAGTAAGATAGCAGATTTTGGACATGACTGTATGTCTTTCTCCTTTAGGGATAATAAAACACTGAATGTGGGTGCACAGCTAAAAATTTCAATCTGCCTTGCCAAGTGCCAAGCGCAATGTCAGTGCAGTGTCAGTGTTAAGTAAAGTGGTAATAAATAGCTTGTCAGGCAGTTCTACCTGTAGTTAATCTCTTGGTATTTGGCCTTTTTTCAGGAAGGTTCTGAACCTGAATGGACTCTCTTTCTGAAATACAGTCCAGAAAACAGTGGAAATTATTTACATACTGTTAGATTCACTGCACTGTTGAATGCAGAGTTAATCCTTATTGTATCTGAGTTGTTGGTAAATTATATAGTTGTTGGTAAATTTTACTTTGGTTAGGCTGAATGTAGTTTTCTTTTATTTTCAAACAAAAAAAATTCACAGTTGTCTGAAATCACCAAAGTGTTGCTGTTGAAGCGGTTGCCCAATATTTTATCTGTCAAAAGTTCCCTCCCAAATTACAAGCTACAGGGCTGACTTAGCTTCAGTGATTCTCAGCCTCCAAAGATTTGTTTGCTTTTTATCCTTGACTGTGTAGAAGGATTCTGGAGGATGCTCTAGGAGACACCCAAGGGTCATTCTTAGCGCACCAGTGGCTTAGAGTCTGATAAATTCTCTATCCATCTTCGGGAGAGGTTTTGCAAAGATCTGCTGAGATTAATTCACTTAGGTTATATAAATCTGGTTGTATTTGCTGGCTCTAGTTGTCTCACACAAGATTGAGGGTCTTTTGTGTGTGTTGGTGTCGGGTGCTGTGAGCGATGAACATGCAGCAGTTTTGTAGTTAAGGCAAAGGCAGAAAAGCCTGTTCAGTAAAAATCAGACAGTGTAAGATTGTTTGCTTGGCTTGTGGCTAGAGGTCCAGTCTCTGAGTCAGTCCTTTTTGTAAGGTAGCAGATTTAGAGTGTTTGCAATTGTAGGGCATGGTTTAATAGCTTTTTTTTCCTTGACTGAGGAAAGGAAGCCATAAATAAACAGCAAATATCTGATATAGGTAGTTATATGGGATTTTTCATAGATCCATCTCGTGCATCTGAATGTAATAAATTTGCCAGGCCTGCCTTGCAAATTTAAGCTTGTTTCCAGAATAAAAGGAATTCTCTCTACAGGTTGTAGAGACAATATTTTGTTGTCTAACCAATGTTCTGTGTTAGAAAAATGCAAGCATTCAGTATTGTATGAACCCAAATGAGTTCCTGTGGCACATAACACTAAATCGGGATGCTAATACTAAATTCAGTCATTGGTATCCGAAGTACACAAAATCAGTTTTGCCACAATGTTGTATCCTGGATTAAAGTGGCAGAACAGAGGCATTCCTGCTTGTGGCTGTTATTTTGTCTGCCTTGCAACTAGATTTTTCCCAACGATGTTCAAGATTTCAGTGTGGTAACATATAGGTATTAGATATTTTTGAAAACTTGTTTAGGCATCTTTTTGCCTCTTTGGACCCCTAACACTTTCAAAAATCTTCATGTCTCCAGAAGGCTTTTTTCTGCCAGGATAATATTGGCTATAAAATGTCTATTAAGATGCAAATTCAAAATAAAAACCATTTTTATTTGTGTGCCACACCACTGCTGTTTGAGTACTATGGCAGTAGTGTCATTGAAAAGAAGTTAACCATTGTAGCAAAGGAACAACTGACCTCAAAACACCTTTTCAGTCGGTGTATTTTACTCGCTGTAAGAAAATCTATCTCTTGTTCTAGCTGTTTGGCTCAGTGTTATTTTTTGAAATCCTGTTCTGGATGTTCTGTTATTCAACGCTTGACTGTGATGGCTGAGTTGAAGATCAGGCAGTATATGTTTTTTAAGTCTTAAAGAATTCTCTGTGATGGCTGTTTCCAGGTTATTTACCTGTATTTTATCAATTCACATGCCTCTACTAGAACTGAATTTGTATTTCCCTTTTTGTTCGGATTGTCCTGGATTTGTAACTTGGTTAGCAGGATTGGGGATCCTAAGACTGTGGCAAAGCTCTGCCGCTACAGTGTGTGAGGTTCTGCAAGGTTTACTTCTAGTGCTGCCCAAGAGAATCAGTGATGGATGACTACAAACATAATAGGCTATGCAACCAAATCTACCTGTAACACAGAAGGCGTTTTCTGTCAGTAAATATCCTGTATTTGTGAATCATTGAAAATCCAAAGGAAGCCCAGTTTGGATCTGCTCCTAGATCCCTCTGAGGTGCCCTTCAAGACAGGTGTGAATTCTGAACCATAATCTCAAGACCATTAGAGTCAGCCCACATTTTCCACTGTGTGAGAGGTGAACATTAAATATTGCTGTGGTTGGTGTGTACAGGGACTGTTTGCAAGGAACCTTGACAACTGAATCAAATTCATACAATTTAGCACAGATTAAAGAATTTGTTGCCACTTTCCTAATGAGTTGCATTTTGTCATGGTGTTGCCAAGACTTTTCCTGCTCCTGGGCTCCTGGCCTGCGTGTGAGAGCTGTCTGCTGCTCTCCTCTGGCCTAGATGGAAATTTTTGGGCATATGAATTTGTCAGCCATTTGGGGATGAATGAGCAAAAGTTTTACTATAAACACCGACATCGTTAGTATTAATGTGAAGAGCTGTACGGTTCTGATGTCTCTTTTATCTCTTTGTGTTTCAGTTCATCGCCTTTGCCTCTTTATTCTTCATCTTAGTTTCAATCACAACCTTCTGCCTGGAAACACACGAGGCTTTCAATACTATTATAAACAAAACTGAGCAGGTCATCAACGGGACAGAAGCTGTGCTACAGTATGAGATTGAGACAGATCCTGCACTGACATACGTGGAAGGAGTCTGCGTGGTATGGTTTACATTTGAATTTTTAGTACGCGTTATTTTTTCTCCCAACAAACTTGAATTCATCAAAAACCTCTTGAATATCATTGACTTTGTGGCCATCCTGCCCTTTTACCTAGAAGTGGGCCTGAGTGGGCTCTCGTCCAAAGCTGCTAAGGACGTGCTTGGTTTCCTCAGGGTGGTAAGGTTCGTCAGGATCCTCCGGATTTTCAAGCTCACCCGGCACTTCGTGGGCCTCAGGGTGCTGGGTCACACTCTGCGAGCCAGCACCAATGAGTTTCTGCTGCTGATAATATTCCTGGCACTCGGCGTTTTGATATTTGCCACTATGATCTACTACGCAGAGCGGGTGGGAGCCCAGCCTAATGACCCGTCAGCGAGCGAACACACGCAGTTCAAAAATATCCCTATCGGCTTCTGGTGGGCTGTAGTCACCATGACCACCCTGGGATATGGGGATATGTATCCACGGACTTGGTCAGGCATGCTGGTGGGAGCCCTGTGCGCACTGGCGGGAGTGCTCACCATAGCCATGCCCGTGCCTGTGATAGTTAACAATTTTGGGATGTACTACTCCCTGGCCATGGCAAAGCAGAAACTGCCAAGGAAGCGAAAGAAGCACATCCCTCCTGCTCCTCAAGCCAGCTCGCCCACCTTCTGCAAGACAGACTTGAACATGGCCTGCAATAGCACACAGGGTGACATCTGCCTGGGCAAGGACAACCAGCTGATGGAACACAACAGATCATCAGGTAGGACCCCACTGGAAATGCATGTCCTCTGAAAACACTTTATAGACCAGTATGTTTGGTAGGGGTCAGAAAGCAGCCAGTCTTTCTGCCAGGAGAAGATGTAGCTCCCACCCTTCTCCCCTCCAACATTTGCGTGTGTCAGTCTCATAGAGGACAAAATAGGTATAGTGATGTTCCCAAACCTCTATGTAGCTGGTCTATACAGTTTTGCTTGCTCTGTTGAGAATGCTTTCCTGCTGATGATATCAACCTTTTCTTTTGCCTGTTGTTTGTTGCGTTGTATGGATGTTTCTTGTTTTTCTGCATGACTGTGACTATTTGAGCAGCCACCGTGTCCCACCCTGTTGGACTCCATGGTGTTTTGCCTCAGTGTCTGTCTCTTGTGTCAGCTTTGCCTGTGCCACATCGTGGCCTGTTAAGCAAGATCCTACAAAGAAGCAGTCATTTAAAAGGAGCAGGTGCTTTACATCCAAAGCCCAGCACTCAAAGGAAATAGGAAGAAATTTTCTTTCTAGTTTTCTTTCCATTTGGCATTCTGCTTCCCTGGCTAAAAGAACCTCCTTCATCTGTGTTAGATGAGACGTTGCATGATATTTACTATTCATTAAATTATACTAGCATAGCTGATGTAAATCTTGTCAAGAAAAAAGAAAATGACAGCCCTTAGCACCATCATTGCTATTAGAGTTGATTTTTGTGATTTCTATTACCTTACTTGTTAGAGTTCGAGATGATGAATAAGGAGTATTTTGTGCTTTACTCAGTGAAATTATATATCAAATGACAGCCTCAGTCCCTCCAAGCCACTGCTCCATATTCCAAATCTGTTGCAATTAAAGAGTAAATTTTACCTCTCAGTATGATTAAATAGTTTAGCAGCAAGAATTTTTTTTTTGTTTGTTTCTTAAGCGTATTTATTCTTAAGCCAAACATAATCTGTTTATAAAGCTCAATACCGGTCATTAGACTCCTGTTGTAAAGCTGCTAAAGGATAATAAGAGCAAGACCACTCATGACTGGTGTCATTCAGTAATTGAAATTTAGTTTTTAAAGAGAAGAGTCTGGAAAACCGGTCTCTGAACAATATTCTTTTTTGGTCTGTTGCTCTGTTGCTGAACAGGATTTATGTGCAAAGAAGCTCGGTTTCACTCTCCGAGTTACTGTTCACAAAGTTAACACATCTTTTTGAACATCCTAAATATATTTAAGAGGATGGAAATGCTTGAAAAGACTCTGACAGTAAAATATAGTTAGTTTTTCAGTGCTTTGACTGATACCCACTTTGAGATAACATCTTTAAAGTGTTAATGATAACAACTTTTTCATGCCATCAGGTCCTACTAAAGGTATTCTGAATGGAGAAGGCTTGGTGTGATCACTCTGTCTCTCACTAAGAGACACTTTTTTTTTGTGTGTCTACAGCTTTATTTACAAGGGGTTATAATCCTTGAAGTTAGAGAGAAAGCAGACATGCAAAAGGAGCCATTTTAAAGTGTTATCTTTCTTTCCAGTAGTGCCACCGCTCGCATCATGCACTGTAGCTTTATTTCTGATAGAGAATGTTATTAGAGTCACTATGAATTATGTGCAAAACTTCAAGGCTGAATTCTGCCCTTTGCATTCCCAGTTCAGAAAAAAACATGCTCAGGTTGAAATGCAAAGGTAAAGCTGAAGTTATATGCTGTACTGAGAAGAGATTTTTTTCTCGAAGTGTGGCCTGAATTTGAAATAGTAGATAATTTAAAAAAAGAGTCCTTTGGGAGTGACAAATCAGGAGAGGTACAAGTTTTGCCGTTTGACAAAATAAAGTACAGAGACCAAAGACAGCATTTAATGTTGGGTACTTACGACGACAAGCAGTGCAAGTGTAATAAATATGGAAATGAAAGCTAAGTGTGTTATTAAACAGTGTATAGTGCCAAATGTTGAAAATATAGCCCTTCTGGGTGAGGGCTTGTCTTTAAAACGTTAAACAGTATCTTCTAAATAAAAATGCCTAACATGACCTCTTGTTTAGCAAAAACGATAGTCAAAATAGTAAATAAGTGTTTGAAACATCCAAGGCTGACTGTATTCTGACAAGTTACAGCCCAGAGCAGGTGACTAACTGAGCCTTGGTTTGACTATTTCTTAGCTCATGTTACTTTAATCTAATTTTATATAAATTTTAGAAGAAGAACAGGAAAGTCGAAAGATCATTTGTTCTTGAACAAAACGTATTTTGCCATTTTGTACTGATTAATGATGAATTGCAATCTTGTTTTCTTCTAATGATTTACTTTATAACTACTTTTTGAGTGATGGGAATATCTGGCATTCAGCGTAAGCTCTTTGTGATGTCTCATTTCCTCATTCATTATTGTCTGTAAATGGGCATGGTGCTTTAACCAGTGTTATCAGGTGAAGACAGTGCAGGAAGTGAGCAGCCACTCTCACCTGGTGAAAGGCTCCCTCCCATCAGACGTTCTAGTACAAGAGACAAAAACAGAAGAGGGGGAACATGTTTCCTACTGACAACAGGTGATTACACGTGTGCTGCTGATGGAGGGATCAGGAAAGGTATGGACTTCTTTCATTAGATCATAAAAGGTTACTCAGCAATGTGCGTGTGAAAAACGATCTTAGAGTAAAATGATGTGCACAATGCTCTAAGAGGAAAGACTGTACTCACAATGTATCTTTTTTCTTTACTCCTAGTCATTCTTTTCCTTTTAGAAACACTCATCCCCTTTAGTCTTCAAAAAATGCGCTTGATGTTGGACCCTCATTTCACTTGTGTCTTCATTTGTCTGTAATCTCTAATGGAAAAGCCTGGAGTTCAGACCTTGCTCATTCAACCACTCATCATTCAATACAATTTTTTCATTCTGAAAGACAAATTAATCATATTATAACTTTGGTCTGCTCTTAATAACTTAATAAAATTTGCAGCTGAATACACTTTAGAGGTTGAAATGTCAGAAGTGAGCCACATTTTTGTTCTGAACACAAAAAAGCATATCCTGAGATGCTATTTAGATGTCTTTTGAATAAAAGTTTGAGCTTATAATGCCAAAAAATGGTTTTTTTCTTGGCAATACACTACTGATACTAAAGGATGACTGTCTACCCCTGCCATATTCAACTAGGTAGTAAAACAATGCTTGACCTTGCAAGGTGCTAAAAATGCCTTTCTAGTTATTTAGCCTCTTCGAGTCTGACTGCTCAGTGGGATGGGTGCCCCCAGGTGGAGTTTGCAAAACCGTTTCTTACTTGTATCTCCCACATGACTGATTGTTTCTACCCCAGCAGGCCACATCTGGCTGTGGCTGCAAAGCTAACATCAGGACATACCCCTAAGATCAGCAATGCCAGGGTAGTCTTCCCATTTCCTCAGACAGGAACTGCTTTTGTTTCCTGGCAAATTATATTCTTCTGACATTGTATCGTTCCCACAGATTTCACATTCCTGAGTGCTGATGTGTAGTTGTTCACCTCAGAGTTCGTCTGTAGTAGCCATGTGGCACTGGACGAATATTTTTGCCTTAGATTTTTCTGGCTTTTTTTTTTTTTTCTTCAAAACTTGCTTGTTTGTTTACAGCAAACATAGCTGTCCCAGCCAGCCATATACTCTAAAGGAATTCTCTTGAATTGTTCTGCAAATGCTCATTTTACCCTGCAAAGCATGAGCTCAGTAAGTTAAACCTGTGAAGGCAGATATGCAACCAATTCCATGTGCATGGTATTTGCAAAGAGTATGACTCTCTCTGTGCTCGGGCATTTTATACATAATGTTTAGCTTAAATGAAAATTCATTGCAAGCATGTTTTTGCACAGATTTACTACATTTTTTCCTGAGCATATATTGCACCCTATCTTCTCAACAACTAGGATTATTTAAAATATTTCTAGTGGTAGTCTTTGAGGAGGTCAAGAACACCTGAATAAAGTAGATTGCCATGGTGTTTTGCAAGGTCAGGTTTTGAGTTCACTCAGCAAGTTATGGCAGTAACCACAACTAGAGCAGATCAGAAATAATAAAAGAGGTTACCCATCAGCTACTAAAGATGTATTTATATAACAGTAAAACATATTTTATCCTGGAACATTTTAATTTGTAAATCTAGATTTAAAAGAAAATGGTTTTATAGTTTTTACTAGAAAACTGGGGCTTGAGTTTAGAATGGACAGTGTTTTGATGAGAAATGTGCTCTTTGTCTGGCTCTGACGATAATCTTAGTTGAGGATGAAATGTTTTAGCCACTGGCTTTGGAGTGTATTTTATACAGAGTAGGGAAGTTAGCCCATAAGCAGAAAATATCTTCAACTAATATACAAATGGGTTTGAATGATTGAATTTCATTCACACATCAAGTCTACTACTTTTACATTTTTTTTTCTTTCTTTCTTTTGGTACATTCTTCTTGTTTGGTTTGTTCCTTGGTTGATTCTTGGTTGTGTTTAATTATAATTTATTCCGAGCTTTTTTTCATTAACACCTTATCTCCGTCTCCAAGATGATACTGATTCCGAGCTGATCCACTAAAATACCTGAAAAGTACTGATTTTGGATCATGCGTTTCTCACTATTCATCTCGTGTATCTGGTTTTCATTTTTTAGGAGCTTGTATTTATTTTCTAATCTTTACCATCTTCCTCTATCAGTTCTTTCCTTTTATCATTAGAAGAGTAGCAAGAAAATAATCTTAAAAACTACTTTCCTAGTTTCTGTGTAAAAAAGCTACCTGATTACTTTGATTTCTTTTTTAATAAGCTTTATGTTTACAGGGAGTTTAAATATATACACTAGCATTGTGCTTCCCTTTAATTCCCTTTTCAAACATAATTCTTTCTAATCTGTGAAATTCTGAAATTCTTTCTAAATACTGATAGAAACTCAGAAACTGGAGGCTGTTTCAGAAATGTTTCAGAATTCTGTGTAGTATCACAGTCTAGCCTGCCCTTGCCATCTGGAGAGAACATTGCACAATGTTTTAGCAGACACGAGGTTTTACATTTGCTTTAAGTATAGTTTTACAGTATGCAGGTCTCAGTAGGTAAGAAATATGTTAAATTGTCATAATAAGCCTAAAATCTAATTTTTCCTAAAGATGCTGTTAACTGTTTGTTACCTAGAGATCTGGAATTTGAGCCAGTAACCATTTCAATCAGAAAAAAAAAGTTTGCTGATGTTCCATGTGTTGTTTGCCTTTATTGTCATTGGTATTTTAGAGTTTCTGTGGGAAAAGTTTCACTATTTCCCTGTAAGCAATTTAGACCTGAACACCTTATCCTGACAAATGCTTAAATGCATACTTGTCTTCAAGGAAATAGGTAGTGCCAGTGAAAAATCGGTGAGACTCCTCATGCTTGCAGTGAAGCATGTATCCGTGTACTTGAGGAGCAAGGTCCCGCCCAGCTTAATCTTTGTTGTATTTCCTTGCTGATATCTCTCTTCCCACCAATGAGCAGATCCTTTTCCTAACAAGTGGGGTTATTCAGGAGCTGCTGGAAATACTTGAATATGAAGAGAGTGATGCAGTGACTAGCAATGTTTTTTCGTTGTTTTACAGCATAGCCACTACAAAGTGAAAACAATCCACAGTAGCAAAAGATAGGTAGCTAGAGCTCACAGTGTACGTGAACAGAAATGTCTGTAAGTGCAATGTTCCCTTCAAATTGTGAAGCATTATGTGGTTGCCTGATTTAATGATTAATTATTTACTACTTGCTTATATGGATTAATATCATTGATTCCGTTCAAATCATCTGGAAAAGAAGCACAAATTCAATGTTTTAAGTTTGCCATTCAGGAGGCATTTACAAATATGCTGAGCTCTGCTGTCTTACTAGACTTTAAAATGAGAATCAAAGCCTAAGGGTGAATATTTCTGAAGATGAAGCTTCTTATACTATCATTCAGTCCTCTGCAAAACTGATTTACACATACTGTATAAAATTTATCTGGTTTCTGGTTTATTTATTTTAAAGAAAAAATCATCCTTTATTAGGAATTGAATTTAGCAGAGATTGTATAATTCTAACAGTTTCTGTAGTCTGTCTTAACGGGTTTTTGGCTATGCTTAGCCAGATAGCTCAATCACCCTGGTGGGATCCTTTATCTTGCACTCTGTGCAACTCTGCTGAAGCCCACAGAGTGACACTGAGTGCAAGATGGGACGTGGAAGAGCAGGTCAGACCTCTTGTGTGGTGGTCTGTTTATTTTTGGAGAGAAACAGATGCATTAATTTGTAAATAATTTTATTTATTGATATCTTTTGGTAGTAATGTGTCTCAGCACTGAGTTCTTTTGCAGGCAGATTCCCTCTGAGTCCCTGATAGCTCCTTGGATTACATTACATTGTACTGTTTGTCTTTGTCTATTTTTTGGCTGAATTCAACTGATGTCTGTGCATTTTCTCATACAAGGCTATGAAAAATCTCGAAGCTTAAACAACATAGCTGGCTTGACAGGCAATGCTCTGCGACTGTCTCCAGTAACATCACCCTACAGCTCACCTTGTCCTCTAAGGCGCTCTCGGTCTCCCATCCCTTCCATCTTGTAAAACCAGATGGCATCAATCGGCTACATAGTATTAAATCAAATGTTTACCACATTTTGGAAATAAATGTAGCATTAAGCATAGGCTCCACAAATATGGTCTAATTCCTGCATGATACAACTGTCAGTCGTAAGAAAAGCCACTTGGGTAGCTGAAGATTTTTGTCTTGGCTTTTAAAGATTACTTAAGGTAGCATTTCTCCTTTTATCTGCTATATTGTCCTACTTTCCTGTGGCAATAAAAGGACAGTTAGTGGATGCTGTTGTCCAGTATATTCAATAAATAAGCATATTTTCAGGGAGATTTACTTAAAATAATGTGCTTCCAAGTAACTATCAGTCACTCCATTGAACCTCCATTTCTTGTGACTCTAATCCATTCTGAAGATGTCTGCTCTGAAGGGTCTGCTCATTTGCATGGACCATCCTGTCTCCATCACCTGACAAGCAGTGTTGCCGATCGTGGAGACCACAGAGGGCTCTGGATGTATGTTCTCACATTGTTACCATCCTGCTGAAATGAAAGCACTGATAAACCGGTCTGCATGTGGGATTGTTTTTCTTTGTTTAACCTTTTCCTTTATTTTTTTAACTATCTACTTGTTTATGAACGACTTTATTTTGTGATTAACTTATTTCGGTTACTGGATTGCTGTATCAGAGTTCTGAATGTCTCCGGTTGTTTGCACACAGATAACTGCAAAGAGGTTGTCATTACTGGTTACACGCAAGCAGAAGCCAGATCTCTTTCTTAATGGCTTGGGGAAGGCACAAAACATGCAAGAAAGGTAAACGCCATCCAGACTTGCAATTTTAAGCTAGCAAGTGCTGCTTGGTACTGTAGTAATTTCTCTACTCCAGGGTTCTTCAACATTTTCAGAAGCTGAGTACCGAGTAAAACTGAAGTAATTATTGGGGGCTTTTTTGTACTGTTGTAAGAGGGTAGTAGTTCTCAAGTTGGGTTTTTGACCAGCCTTATACCTCTGGCTCATGGGCTTCAAAAATTTCTTCAGTCAATGTTTTTTGAGGTGCTTTGTCCTATATGTTGTTTGTCTGTCTGTTTTGCAACCTGTCTCCTTGTATTCTCCATCTGTCTCCATAAAGCACAGAGATACTGTTAAAATGCCCCCCTCTTTTAAGTTGAACTAAGAACACCTTTTCTTCTTTTCTCTTTTTTCATATGGACTATACATCCATGTATAGATAGAAATATATATATATATATTTTTCAAGTGCAGTTAGTATCATCTAGACTAACTAGTGTGCACTCCTAAGAATTTTTCGAGCGGCTTTTCAGCACTGACCGATTGCCTATTGCATCAATCTTCCTCCTAGCAACCAGCATTCATTACAATTTTGAAACTGTATCTCCTCTAGTGGCTTTTTCATTCAATATTAACCTCTGTTTATGCAACAGGACAAATGCAATGGCAAATTTGAGGTTCTGGGCTGGTGAGGAAAAATTACCCTTAAACTGTAGAGTTTTAGAACTACGCAGGGAAGACCATAATGACTGAAATCTTAAGTGATCCTTGAAATTGTTGAATAATACCTGATTGTCATGTTTTATTTTTTGTTAGGAAAAGAAACACAACTTATTGTTGACCATGTAACATGTTCTTCTGTATATAGCCTAGCCCGATAGCATGACCTGCATGTCAGAATTCTTGTACAATAATGTATTTATCAAAGTATACATTTCTGATATTTAGAGATGTACATTGATTTACTTTTGGTAAAATATTGTCAATAGAGAGATAATTGCAAACAGCTTTTAGCAAATGAATTAATATAATATCTGGTGCTGCTGTTATATTAACTACAGTGTTGTACAGAATTTATCATGGATTTTTGACTGCTGAAAAAGGGACAATGGAATTTAGCCATACCAAGGACTGTACTGGAAAGAGACTGCTGCTGCTGAATGGGCCCTGATAAACAACTCACACCTTGAGGAGGTCACTGAGACTTTGCGTGCGAAGTAGAGCTTGTTAAAGAAGATGAAAGACCGCTCATAATTACTGCTGCCAGAGGAAGGGGTGACTAGTCACTGTTGATGAGTCAGTGTAAATAAAATGTGTGTGCATGGAATATCAGTTTTTATCTATATCAAGGAAAGCTGAATTCATGTCATCATTGCTAAGGCTCCATGCAAAGACCCACACCCCTGTGTTTATTATTCCTGGTTCCTGCAGTAAGTTGTGCTGTGGATCATACAAAGACACACGCTTAATTATGATAGTGATGTAAACTACATCTGTCTTGACTTCTGTCATACTAATGGCATATATTGCAAAAGTCACAAATTTTACAGAGTAGGTTTGCATAAGTCCTTGCTTTCTCGGTTTGCCATGACCTAAATTGTTATGAATTCTAGTGTACATGCCAAGTCCTAAGTTTACTTTTCACTTTGATAACAAAAATGTGACTGCAGACAAACATCACTGACTTTGTTCACAGCACACAATCTTCTTTCATTGTTACCTCAAACTATAAGTATTATCAGAAATAAAATTCTGGCAGCAAGACTATTTTGTGGGTTTTTTTTTTTTTTTTAAATTCAAAGTGTTGCAAACCCAACATCAGTAAGTATAAAAGTTGTATTAAAATTATATTCTACAAATGTATATTTTACATAAAATATATATTCTTTGATAAGTTATTTTCTGTGATTTTTGTGGTAAATGGATCTAGTCTATTCTATGTTTATGAGACATTGTAGTGCTACGATGTGGTAATTATGTTCTCTCCATCCTATTCAGTGGGAAATTCTCCAGAATCTGTTTTGTCACCCTGGTGTCCCGATTGTAGGGACCTGTCCCAGTTGTGAAACTCTGTATCGTGGAACTTCTGTGAACATGTCAAGGTGCATGCACAATCCTGGTGGAAACCAGTGGAAATGTAATACCTGAATTGGAGAATAAAAGGCAAAAGACCTGGGGAGGAACTTGGAACATATCTTCTGAACTGGCTCATGAGCTTTCTTTAGCTGTATCGGTCCCCTGCCTGCTACTGGCCATCCCAGCTCTCAAAACAGCCTCCTGGAATGCATGAGGAGCTAATTCAAAAACTAGCATGAGCTGGCTTCTCCAACAATTGAAAATCCATCAGCTTGTTAATGACCCTATGCCTCATGTGGAAGTTTCGGTCAGGCTGGGTATTTTAAGTCTGATGGGAGTTTTATTGCATCCTGGTGTGAAGTCAGCCTAAAAAGGAAGTGATAAATGGTTGTTTAAAGCTTCTAATATACTGTATTTGGGGCAACCAGAAATCCCCAAATACACAAGCAGAGGGCCTGAGAGGGATGAGGTAGCTAGTACAGCTTTACATGTGATCTGAGAGGCCGTAATGCAGTATTTTGGCGTATGAGCTGTAATGTAAGAAAGATTCCAGAAAACAGGATCAGAAAACGTGTTCAATTTTAGAAAATGTGTTATAGTGACACGTCAGGAAAGCTCACTGTGCTGTTTGCCCAAGGGTTAAACGTTGCCTGTACTGTGATTGTGAGCAGTACCCAAGGGAAGAAGAAGTGTAGTGGTCAGCCAACACAAGGCTCACAGCCGGCTCCAGCCACCCGGGGTGATGTCTCCCCCAGGCACCCGGGGAGAGGTGTCTGGTTTTCCTCGGTGCTATACGGGAACAGTGACGATCCCCCGATGGGATGCAGACAAGGGGGTGCATTTTGTTGGTCAAGACTGTAGAAAACACTCACAGCCAGATGGTGTCTGATATCTTCTACTGTCTCTGGATGGTAAGGAACCTGGATGGATCTCCACTGACACAGGACTTTGAGTCCAGAATGTCCTGGACTCAGTATTATTTTTCTGCTAGAGAACCAAGCCCATGTTTAAATGCTTTCTGTTAAAACACCCCTGGAGGACAAGCTGATGATGAGTCTGGTAAATATTCAGGTTTCTTGAAACTTCAACCCAACTCTGAGTATTCTAAGAGGAAAATTTGGCTAAACCACCAGCCCCCTCCTGTTCCTCACCTGTTTCTGAGCCCAGGAAGGGGTGAAAGGGCATTTTCATGAGAGGTGGGACACCAAAGTTTAACTTTCTCTGGCTGAGGAAGGCTTTGAACCCAAACCTCACTCTTCAAGGTACTGCAGTTCCTATGTCTCAGATGCAATGAAAAGATTGGGCTGCACGTTCTCCTTCACTTCCTCTTTTGGCCACCCTTTAAAGGAAAGTAGATGCAATGATTAGAAGCAGAATTGCACCTGGAGAAAGGAGTTTTGGTGCAAGCAGGAAGATGCTGTGTGGGTATTCTGGGGATGAAATACCCACCAAGGGGTGGTTGTGGCCATCTCTGGTCTTGACTTTGGAGTCTAAAAACTTATTTAATCCTTGTATAATTATTACTTAAGGGTTAAAAGTCAGAACTAGAAAACAAGCAGTGAATTTACAAGCAATGCATCTGCTAAGACAATTTAGGAGAAGTTGTTACTCATTTGCCTTTTAAAATTGTAAAGTCAAGACATCAAAAATGAGCATCCTTTTGAAAGATAAACTAATGCAACAGCAGGGTTTGTGCAGAGATCAAAAGCTGTGACATATTGTGAAGACGAGCAGATAATGGGTTGTTTGGACTTTGAAGGCCGTTATTGTTCTTATGAGGCCTCATTCAGCACTGAGAAAATGTTGTTCCAGCAAATTTTGAGACACTGCATTATAAGTTTTTATAGGTGTGTACTGCAAACTGGTGCCAGAATTGCTAAGAAGCATGTAGTTAATGAGAATTAATATAATCCTGGATAATCAGTGGGCTTTATCATGTGTGAAAACATTACTATTCATAAAAGTTCTCTTACAAAAGGTCTGGATTAAATTAAAGCTGCTAAAGGAGAAAGAAATTTAAGGAATCTGTTCAGATGGGTAACAGAAAACTATAGGGGGAAGGGATTAATCTGACATGAGCAAACTTGCCAGCATAGTTAATGTGAAATATGAATTTTAAAAGTCATGAATGAATTAACTATATTAAAGAGAGCATTTTATCATTTGAAAAAATCATGCAGAAGTCAGATAAAGGAAATTGAAATGGAAAACTGCTATTAGAAAGAGAAAATTAATTTATTAATATGCTGTATTACAAGCAATGTCTTGAACGATTCCATAATAGAGCCTTTGAATACTAACTGAGTGAGAAGAAATTACAAAAAAGCAGGAAGGTTTCTATCAGGTCAAAGTTATCAGAAATATTAATATTTTTATAATACATTAGTCTCCCCTTGGAAATAATTTTTATTTATTTATTTTCCCAAGAGACAAGTTATTTTAAAAATGGTGGGTTTTGAAAGTCAAGAGTTGTCTCAGGAGCAAATACCGAGCTGTTGGTGCTGGGTGTTGGGTACCTAGCTGGTGTGCCATTATGAGCATTTCTCTCCTACTTTAGTGAGTGTCCCTGGGACATGTTGAAATTGCAGGGGTGCCTGACTTCTAGCCCCAGAGACAGGGATCTGTCACATGCTGTCTCCCTGGGAAGGCTGGGATTCACTGCAGCCAGGCGTGCGTGGTGTGGAGCTCCTGGCTCTGCAGCACAGCCTGCAGAAGCATCCCGAGTTTGGTCTAGGTGCGGCTTCTCACTGCCTTCTGGCAAAATATGCGTGCTTTCCCCACCCTCCGCAACCTCCTCCCCAAAACCCAACCTTCTGTCACTTGCATTTTTTTATTACGACCATGTTGATGAACAGCTGACAGATTTCAGATTCATGCTTTCACAGCTTCACATTCGCAGATGGCAATATTCTAGCATATTTAAAAAAAAGAAGTTGGAGGTGGACACTTTTTGAAAATTTGGCACAAAAATGTTATCCATTTCATTTAACATCTCCTGTATTATTTGCAGGTGGAAGACTGGAGATCAGTTTGAACCCAGGGCACAGCTAGGCTATTCTGAAACTTTTAGGATGTGTTTCTTTTACGTTCTGCATCTGGTTAGAGCGTTGCTGCATTTTGTTATCACATGAAGCTCTCAGTTTTCTTCTCAAATGGGATTTTGAGATAAGATACTAGAGCAAGTCAGAGAGTACTATTTTAAGTTGGAATTGGAACTGGCTTCCCAGGGAAGTGGTGAAATCACCATCCCTGGAGGTATTTAAAAGACATGTAGATGTGGCAGTGGGGGATATGGTGAACAAGGCAGTGCTGGTTAATTGTTGGACTCAACGATCTTAGAGGTCTTTTCCAAACTTAGTAATTCTATGATTCTTTCAGGATTGTAAATATGAATTGTACTGTGCAGAAAAAGATACTCCTTGGGAAATACCGAGGCTGTGATAGGTGGCTGCAGTTTAACAATTCTTTGTTTTGCAGAATGGTACGGGCACCTTTTCAAAACAAGGAAAGCAGACAATTTTGTGTCGGCCTCCTCAGAGCAGCATTAGACTTGCATAAGATAATGAACTACCAAATGAAGAAAGTGGAAGTTGTTCCCCCTGACCTTAAGACAGCTTATTTGCAAAAGTAGCAAGATCAGACTTCTTAAAGAAGCCTGGCCTTTTCAGTGAAACAATGCAAAACTCCATGAATCTCAGGAACAGTAAACCGTAGCCACATTATCCTATTAAGCAGATGCTAAATATAGAATGGATTTTCAGTTCCTTACAGGGATTTCCTTGCTTGTGACTAAATGCAGCACCAAGGTTTTACGAAAATCTTATTTTCTTCATGCCTATGAATGTTTTTTGGTACAATGAGGTTTGGCAGTCTGAAAGTCTTCAGATTATCCCATTGTTTAGAGGCAATTTTTGCATTTTTCTAGGATAAAAAATCAGGTTCTTTCTGAACTGGAACACTGGAAGGGGGGGTAGAGGGAGCACTGAAGGGCATGGTTTTCTTGAACTCTTATGAAATCTACTGCGTGAAGCTGTGACCACGCAGAAATAGAAGTACGCAGCTTTCCCTATGTCAGTGTCTTAACATTGACTGTAAGTCTTACATTTCCGAAACTCCTCTTAGTTTTGTTTGGAAATCACAGCAACAAAATTCATTGAGTTACTGCTGTTCATAACCTCTACTTCAACTTTGAGAATTATGCTTTAAATCTCTGAATAATGGAGCAGTTAGAGAGCTTAAGAGCATGAGGACTGTGCTCAGAGAAGAACACATGCACAAATTGAATAGTTTCTTCTGTAATTACTGAAGTGTTTCCTCAATACAGGACATTATCTGAACAAGTCCCAGTGGCAAATGGCCTCACTAACATGAATTGCAAAACTGTCCTTGGCTTACTTAAGCAAGACTTGGTCTTGGGAAGCAACTGGCTTTTGGCGTGGACATTTCCAGGACATATTTATCATCAACACCGTAGAATCATAGAGTTGCTTAGGTTGGAAAGGACCTTAAGATCATTGAATCCAGCAGTTAGCACAGCAAGTCCAAGTCCAGCACTAGAGTAGCTTGAAGTGCCACATCTACGCATCTTTTAAAACTGCAGAGGGTTTGGCAGCACCTCTGCCCTGTGCATGCCTGGTGCAAACTGAGCGAACTGCTTGGGTTTTTTCTCCAGGGCTAAAGAAGATGGATTGTTTGTGTCTAGAAATCTGATGTTACCTTTGTCATAGATGCCTCTTTCGTTATGGGTCAAGTTGATAAATTGATCTTTGTGAGTGCCTGTTGACAGAAAAACATCCAGATCTGTCTCCCTCCTGGCACGGGGACAGAGGCCCAGTACAGAAGTAGCATGGCCCTGCTCCAGTGCCTCTCACGGTGTTTTGCTTGGTCTTGCAGATGTGCAGTGCCAAGACATGGACATTTCCCCTCTACTGCCTCAGAAACAGTTTCTTTTTCAGCACTTGTGTTCTTCTGAGAAGAGGAAATGACTGTGCAACCAGAGCCTGCCTGGGAGGCGGCTCGTGCTCAGGTGCACATGGGATGGACATGTTCTCACACCGACTCCTGAGCTTGCTTCTCATTTATTGGTGTTGCAAGAGATCTCTGGTGAAACCATCCTGTCATGGGAGCTCCAGACATACTTCAAGAACACTTCTTGGAAGAGCATTTGGCTATGAGAGAAGTTTTAAGCAGAGTTCATATTACCGGTTTGCTTTTTTTTCCTTCTGAACCCACTATGTAGAATATTCCCTTGTTTTCTTTGCATGTGCCTTCACTGCTCTCTGTCTTCCGCAGATTTCCTAGCTTCAACTCTGCCTAACTTGTATTTAGGACTTCCCCACATGCCTCCTTTGCCTGTCTCATTTCAGTGCAGCCGTAGCCTGCATGAGAGCTGCTGGGAGAGGAAAAGGTAAGTGAATTTGGACCCAAATCACAAGGACAGAGAAGTACAGAACTGAGACTCCTTTTTAAGCCAATTAAAACTTGTTGGAGATGTTGCCTTTTGCAGTTGGGTCCAGCCCAGCTTGGAATGAATTTTCAGTTCTCTGCAGCATCTTTTGTATAGCTGCCACAGTTGGGAACATTAAATTCTGGAACCACAAAATGCTGTCTAAAAAGCAGCACAGCTGTCAATGAAGAGCAGTTTGCAACTGGAATATGTCCAGTGCCTGGGCCACTGCAGAGGAGCATGCCAAAAAACCAGATAGAGATGATTGCTTAGAAACCAAATTCAGAAATTAGATTTTCCAACCACATATTCACTGAACTATTCATTTACCAATCAATATAATAGTACTGAGCAGAATGATTGGAGTGCTGAATATATCATAAGCTATTAAAAATAATGACAAATACTGACATGATTCTTTCTTCCCTTTTTTAAGGCTTACCATAATAATGAATTTCCTTCAGATCCGAAGATAAATATAATGAAAATAGGTGCATTAGCTAAATTAGTGTCAGGAATTAAACATCCCTCAAAGGTAGTGACAATTTACTTAAAGAAAAGTTTCTATATTCCAGTCCTAGACAGAAGGTCTGAAATAAGTTTTATTCATAGTCCTCAGTACCCTTCAATTGGGGCATAATTTCTAGACTTCTGTGTCCTTATTACTAGGAAGCCTGTTTCACTTACCTGTGTTTGAATCTTTAGGCAGGTTATTTTTTATTCAATCATTCCTTCATTGCCTGTGTCTTTTTAAAAATACTAAACAAACTATGTTATATGCTTATCCAAGTTTTCAGATGAGATGTTTTGTAACAGCTGGCAGGGCAGGCAGGCATATGCTTAGCAACAGATACGCTCCAGGTTATGGTCTGTAGTTCAAGTAGGTCCTTGGGGAGATTTGTGGGTTTGGCTTTGTCTCAGTGGGACTGTTACTACCATGTCTAAGCTAAAGGAAAGGGTTGGAACTGCAACTGTCTGATTTCCCATAAAAGTTTCAGCACACAGAGCTGAGAGGTGCGAGCATCTGTCCGTGGCCAGCATCGGGATTTAATTCGCTGCCTTCCTAAAAAGCCCAGCCCAGCCCACTCAGCAGTCTGGTTGTCCTCTGCAGGACACAGCTCTGGTGTTACAGCTGCACTGCCAGCAGCACTGCCAACACCCTTTTGGGTTCTGGATCGGATTTCAGCCCTGCAGCCGGCTGCCTTGGTTGGAACCCAGCAGTGGTGTGTGGGGTAAGTGTAGCTGTATCCAAATCTTGATACTAAGCTGTGCAATTCCTGACAAAAGTTTTAGGGATTCAGATAGAATGCACTGCCTGTCCAAGAAGAAGTGTTATGTGACAGCCACCACGCTGCTGCAGCATGGTCTGTGTCCCCTTCTCCTGAGGATTTCACAAAGGCGTTTGCTCCTTTTGTGGTGGGCTTCACTCATTGGACTGCTGGCAGGGAAGCGGAGCTGTGCAGCGAGTGCCAAACATGTCACAGCCCCCTCCGCGTTGCTCTTTGCCTCCATGGCTTTGCAGAGTAATCACATCATCACAGAAATATTTGTATAATGCCACATCTTGGTGTTTAACAATATCATGTGCTTGGTATAAGCTGCAAATTGTACCACGTGGCGCAAGGCAGTGGGAGGCAGGGGATCTGCTCCAAATCTCCCTGTAGGAGCATGCCTTTGGGAGCTCAGCTGTATGTGATTTTATTTTCAGAGACGGAGGGGTTTGTGTTTTTGCCCGTTGAGTAGGTGGGTGGATTTGAAGTGTTATGCAGGTCCAGGTGGGCCTGAGAGGAGGACAGAAGTGGTCTGGATGGTTCCTGTGTCCCCACACTGGCCTGTCTGCACCAAGATCCAGGGGATCTGTTGGATCTCCATGTTGTGAGGGCTTGAGACAGTCTACCCTAAATCGGTCTCAGTGGCCAAATCCTGCTGGTCCTCATATGCTGGGGCTCAGGGAGTGAGTGGGCTGGAGGGGATGAGCTGTGCTGCACAGGGAGGCAGACACTGCAGAGGGGCAGATCAGTGAGGAGAGCTGTGCCAGGGCCTGGGCACAAGTATGGGACAGCTTGGTGGGGTGCAGCATCACCCACTGCATGTCCTCTCCTGCTCACAGCCAGAGTCATTGGCCCCTTTGCCACAACATTCTACCTCGCTCCTCCCCAGTCCCCTTGTTTTCTCCTTTAGGGCTTGATTTGGCTCCTACACACTAAGGGAAAGCACAGAGCATCCCCCAGGATGCATGCACAGAAAAACGTTTGCTCCTTGGGTGCCCTGGTTATGGGGAGATCCTCCTTTTCTGGGCATCACTTCAGCCACCAGCTTCTCTCCTTCCTGACCCATCTTGCATCCCATGCACCCCCAGCAGCTGGAAACTGAGAAACTGCTCTGCATTTCTGGTCCTAATGAAGTTTATTCCTGATTTTCTATGTAATGCATTGTCACAATGAAGGTGGTGCCAATATGTTTGTCACCACAACCAGCCCAACATAGTGCGGTCAAGGTTTGTTAGGTGGCTCCGTGGGCTTGGTGTGGACTCTAGAAGCCTAGAGATGCAGTAGTTATTATGCATTTTGCTTAAGGGATTGTACTGGTTTTGGCTGGGATCGTGTTAATTTTCTTCATAGCAGCTCATGTGGGATATTTTTGGATCTTCAAACAAAACGCTGTTGATGACACACCCACGTTTTAGCTATTGCTGAACAGTGCTTACACAGGATTCAAAGCCATTTCTGCTTCCCAGACTACTTTGCCAGTGGCCAGGCTGAATGTGCACAAAAAGTTGTGAGGAGACACAGCTGGGACAGGTGACCCCAACTGACCAAAGGAATGTCTAAGACTACCATATGAGATGATACTCAGAAGTAAAAGCTTGTGAGGGAGGGACCTCTCCAGGGCTACTGTTGCTTGGAGTCTGTCAGCATTGATCAGCTGGTGGTGAGCAATGTTTGGTTGGTTTTTTTTTCATGACTTCTTTTTCTTGGCTTTGTTTTTCTATTTTGTTGGGGTTTATTTTACTTATTAAACTGTCTTTGTCTCAAACCATGAGTTTTTCCAATTTACCTATACTCCCAGAACCCGCTTATGGTTGTGTTTAAGGTGATAAGAGGGCTTGTTTGTTTTGCTTGGATGTTTTTACCTCCAATTAGGCTTAATTATTGAATTTAGCTTATACACAGGAAATTAATTTTTTTGCTTTTCTTCTTAACTATTTTCTCTTTCAAGAACAACTTAAGGCAGTTTTAAGGAGACATCAAAAGCGCAGCAGCTGACATTGAAGTGCAAGTGCTGGCTCACAACATTCACAACTGCAGGTGGTCTTTAGCCTCATTGGATTACAAGGCCACCAGTGTTTCTGAATAAATTTTACATAACTTCAAATAAATTACAACACAAAATAATACAAATGACCATCTTCCCTCCGCAAAGGATTCTAAGCAAAACTAAAGGAGAAATTCTGTCCTTTCATTGGCACCGTGGAGCTTCATGGACAACGGACTTATTGTTAAATATTCAAGGAAGGATCCCAGGAGCTTTTGAAAGGTGCTTTGTGTATAAGGTTCTCTGCAGGGGGAATCTGGGACTTGGGTAAACAGTACTCTCACCTTGGAAAAGGCCCTTCCTTGTAGGCACATGTGCTGTGAAGTAGCAGCTCATCTCTTTGGTCACAGGTGGCTTGGGAGGGTGGCTGATAACCTCTCCAACACGCTGAGCTGCAGGTGAGAAAGCTACAGAGGGGCTGTGAGTGCTGAGGCACTGCCAGAAACCACTGATTCCCAATCATGCTGTACTAGCATGCAGAAAACCCCAAACCTGTCATCATCCCCTCCTCCCCTGTTGGCAAGAAAGGGAATGTTATCTTTCTCATCAGATACTGCTGCATCAAAAAGTAGTGCTTAATCAAAAAGATTAATATTTACTGTTTACAAACAATAAACTAAAGTAATAACAAAAGTAACTCTCTTCAATAATCATCTCAAATGACTGATACTGTGTTTTTGCCATCTTGATCTCACTGAGTTAATTTTTTCCTATCTAAATAAAAACTAGAATTTTTTTTAACTTTCTTTTAATATTTAACACTATCAAAATATGATTTTCTCTTGTGGAGTGCAGAGACTGCTATGTGTTGATGGCTTGGGGTGATTTTATGGTAGTACTGTTGGAGAGATACAGTTTTCTCTAGAACTAATTTTTAACTTCTAGCACATGGAGAAGTGATAACATTTTTACTGGACAATAATAAAGAGATTATGGCAGCAATTGTGTTGTGTGGGTCCTGTTCAGATTTAAGGGTTCTTAACCTTTTGGCTTTCCCCCCTTGTGTATCAAACACTTAGTGAAAGCCATTGTAAGGTGCTATTACCATGAACAAATTTTAACAAGTTACGGTGGAAAGCTGAAAGAAGTACCTTGCGTAAAAAAATCTTTGTCAAATTTCCATTTCAACAAAGTTATTTTCAGATTCGATATCTATTAGTCCTTTTCATTGAGACCACGTTCAGCTGTCCTCAATACACATTTGCTGAATCTGCTTTAGCTTCTGGGTAAGCTGCTTCCGACATGGTAGCCTTTGCAAGCACGTGCACCATTCTGAAGAGGAGCAGCACATCAGTCCCGTTTCAGCATGCAGAGGTTAAACGTCGCTTGTCACGATGACCCTCCACACAGGATGGATCTGAGCAGACAATGAATGCTGCACAGAGAGAAGTTACTCTGCTGCAAATGTGTGACACGCACAAACATGTTCACAAGAATACCCCAGCAGTCATTAAAATAATCAATCAAACCCAAACAGTACGAAGACTATACAAACACTCTTAATTGACTCCAATACAGAAGTTCTCTTTGTGTTCTTCTGTTCATATCATAGCCAATCTCATTTTAGGGAAGGTATTTCTTCCTGCCAAGTAAGAGTGGGAGCACAGTTTCAAACTAAGGAATTGAAATCTGCTGATAAAAGTGGTATGAGAACCATGAGAGCACACAGTGTTTGCCCACTGCTCAGTGACAGGAAGGGATGAAAGATGAGGGAGGCACTTGATAGGGCAGAACAAAAACTCCAAATCAACCATATGTGGAACGATGTCAACAAACCTGTCTATGTAGTCTAGGGTCAAAAGAGAAAAAGGTAAGCCCCACATCACCAGCTGTGAAAAAGTTTAAAAATATTTGCTTTTCTGTTGACCTTACCCAAATCTCAGTGCGGCTCGTTCTCAGAACTTTATGAAGATTATGTCATGTAAATTGACTACAGCAAGAGTTCATTTGCAGTTTGATGAACAAAAATCGTGGTGACTCCTGGCCAGTGTAGAGAGTTGGCACTGGCCCATCGACTGCAAATCTTGGACACCAGTTGTAACATCCATCAGATTAAGGTTCATCCCTGCCTTTGACATGGGATGATCGTGGTTCCTTTCCTTCTTTGGCCTCTAACTGCAGATGTGAGAAGACCCAGACTGTTGCATCATGCTCATGGTCAGAGCAAAGGTGAATTGCAGGAAGAACAACTAAGAAATAAAAAGGGGAAGTACAAGGACAATAACCTTTCTTCAGTTTATGTGGTTTTATGTCTCACTCTGCCTCTCAGCATGGAAGACACTTACAAATGTAGCTCTCTTGGCCACCAGAGGAAGGATATAAATGGTTTTGATAGAATCAGTCAGACTGATGGGCTGTGAATGCTCCATATTGCTTTACATGCAGCCTTTGAGCTTCTGCCCACATTTCATGTATTCCTCACCAGCAGCAAGATAAGTTTAGAAATATGACTTTTCCAGAAAACTCACATGAAAGTGCACACTGGCTTGCAGGTTGGCCTCATGCACATTTTTGGTCTTTTTCCTCAAAAAAACCACCAAAATGGCATCTGCCTTCAGGTTTTCAAACCAGGGTGACCCTGTGAAATTGTCTTTTGAAATTGCAAATGTATGAAGAGTACTAATGCAAGATGAAATAAATATCCATTAGTTATAACAGAAGATTGAACCTGAAGATTAAGAATAATAGAATTGATGGAAAAAAGCTTAGTGAATGGCATCATGTACAGACATCAGAAGCCACTGGTTAATATGTAGTGTGCCAAGAGCAGGCATTTTTGAAGTGTGAAGGCGTCTTTGTGCAGACCAGGAAAAAACAGCAAAGATGCAAGAGAAAAATAACATGCTGAGTCTCAAAGTTTTACTGCAATCCACTCATCCAAAGTCTGCCCCTGAAAAGATTAATGTCCTGGAAACCTAACTATGAAAGGAAATCTAGATTATCTGCCCAACTCTGAAAGTGAAAAATGGTAAATGAGTAAATCGCAACCTAATAATTCAGGACTAAACTTGAAAGTTTAGTCTTTCTTATTACTTTTGAGGATATAAACAGATACAGAAAATGATTTCCTGGAATAGATCTGGGGAAAAAATAATGTATATTTTTAATGTATTTAAAGTCTATGAATTAAAATTTTGGCATACATTCTGGGCCTAATTATTTTTCTTCTCTTCTTGTAAGATTGCTGCTGCTCCAAAAATGTTCATATTGATAGCATTTGGCAATACTATCTAACAGATGAAAACACATCTGAATATGGCTTATTCTGAGTGTAGAGTCCATGAGGTCTGTGAATGATCCATGTTTCATCTGTCTGTGGTCATCTGTGATTGATTGCAACAATCACATCCCTTACTGGACCTGCATTTCTGTAATAAAAATTACTATGTGGGAATTAAACGTTTGTTTTTCTGCAGTCGTGTACATCCACAACTTTTTCCATCAAAGGCCAGTGCAGTAAGTATTCACAATCCTAAACCTTGCTTGTTCTTTTGTGATAATTAAAATAGTGCATTGAAATCATATCATAGTCTGCACAAAGATGGGTTTCACTCAAATTAAATGGAGGTACCAGTAATAGTCAATGAAAGAAGTGTTTGTTTAAAGCCAATTCAAAAAATGCTTATGGGTATGACTCTAATAAATGCATTAAAAACTATGTGATGAGTCATGTAAAATATTTGAAAGCATGTGTTCAAACTAGAAAAGAGTGTCTGCTAGTTTACAAAAATATTTCTAAACAAGAAACATTTTTTTTCCACCAGATTAAACAAATTGATGCTTACTTTGCTCCAGGCAGTAAGTTTTTTGCCTTCTCTGTACCACCAATATGGGTTATTTTACTTGTCTTGTGTTTTGCCGCATGTGAGAAGCCTTTAGACATTCCATAATGCCACAGTTCATCTGAGGTCAATCTAAAATATGTCTGGTTCCCCTCTGAAATTTTTCAGTCCCTGAATGACCCTCGCAGAGCCTTTTAAATGCATATTTTTCTGTAAGCATTTAGGAATGATGCACCATTCTGTGTCTAGAAAAAATCAAAGAAATTCCACTCCTGAGAACTCTGCCTCTCAGTGGTGCAAGGGGATGAGAACATGCCCAAGGTAGCCTTTAATGGGGATGTTAATTGCTTCCGTTTCCTTCTGCCAAGCCTCACCCTTCTTATCTGAGCTCTGGCTCAGTTTTCATGAGACAGTACAGAGTCTTGTACTGGTCCTTATTTGCTGCACTTGAAGCACAGGTATCTGTGACCTCTTGCACTTTCAGTGCTCACCTGTCTGGAAGTGCAGGAGTCAGTACTGCCCTTTGGAAATGGCAATGCTTTGGCCATTTCCTGGTAATACTTCTCTCCTGGGAAGTCCCCCAGTATTTTTCATATGATTTGCAAAGGTCTTCATTATCTGTATGTTTAAGTATCCAGAAACATTCTGATCTCCAGTCTTCCTCACGGAGTGTTGTAAAAGTTGCCCAGTTCTCCATGGAAAGCTTAGAGTTTATCTAAAAAGCACATCTTGGTGTTAAAAGCGCTATGTGGTGTTCACGAGATCTAATAAAATCAGTCAGCATGCGTTGATTAGCCTGTTCAGGGAACTGGCATAATTTCTCCATACATTTTCTCCAGCACCTGATAGAGTTTTTACAACCTCTCACTAAGACCTCTTGTGTCATTGTCATTGTCTTCTGCTGTCATAAAACTTCAGGACTCCTTCAGCTTCTCAAATTCTTCCTTAGATTTTCATCCTAAGTCCACTTAAAGCCTCTGCCTAGTAATTCCTCTTAATGCTGGCAATCTGAGCAGGAAGATCAGCCCCAGTCCCTTCACTTGTCTAATATTTAGAGTCTTTGGTATCTTTCCTCTCCTGGGTGATACACACTCTAGTGAGGGCACCAGAATTTTAATCTTTTAACCTCTGCATTTTTCCACTATGGATTTTTTCTTCACAGCAGTCCTGACCCCACGTTGTTTATCAGTTTTTTGCAGCCAATCTGGAAGCCGTCTGCTTCATCCTTTTTTGTAAAGCTTTGGCATGTCCATCATTTAACTCTCTCCGATGTAAGGCAAACCGATTCTGAAGTTGAATGTGTGAGTGCTTTTCACTGTGCATGTTTCTGCTAGAAACTCTTGGTCATGATTGAAGACCACCGAGACGAATGTCAGGGCTAATGTTTAAAACCTTCATTCTGAGAAATGATCCCTTCCTAGCAGAGTAAGTAGGTACACTTGAATGCATGCACTTATGCAAGATCCATTGACTTCAGATGTGCTTAAACCGTGTCTTTGAGTGTCTTAGTGAATCACCTTTATGATCAAAATCCAGATTTCAAAAGTAATGCCCTTTGAGCAGATTAAGATCTTGTAAGGTATTTCCGTGAGACACTGCATAAAGATTATTTCCTTTTCTAACTCTTCAGTGACTCAGCTCCTTCTGATCTGCTGGAAATCTTTAACCAGTTCAGGAAAATTCTGGCAGCTTCAAACTGAATCTCTCTTTCAAGGGCGACTGTCGCCTCTGCTTAGTGATAGTCAGAGAGCAGGAAAAAAGTCCCAAACAACCAGCATAAATTAACCTGAAAATAGCAGCATTAAATATTGAATGGCTCTGGAGACTGCACATCTTTGGGTTATTCATTAACATAATTTATTTGTAAGGTTTTGTCCAACAAGATTTTTCCTTGGGAAATCTCATACCTTTAGCCACAGTTTATGAAACCCACCACCTCAGGGTGTTGTTCCATACCCCTTTCTGATCTCACCTGTAGCTCAGGGGTGTGAAAGGACTTGGATACTCACCTGACTTTCTCCCTCCACCATCAGCACTTACATCCAACACCCAGAGTCCACTTAGTATTGCCTGATCCCAAAGGGGTCTAGTTTTCCAGCACTACCAGAAGTAAATCCGTACAGCTTCCTGCACAGCTGCCTTGGGTGTGCCAGGCTGCTTTCCTTGTCTTTGGTAGATCAGCAACTGGGAGCCTGCAACCCTTCTCAGTTTTGCAATGAGGGCTTCATGTGCTCAGATTTGTGGATGGAGGTACGGTTGTCAACTCTTGTGGACCATAAGTTGCCTCTGTGCACGTGGAAGTGGGTGACCCACGTCCTCGAGTATCCCCTCAGCCTTCCCTGAGCTTCCTTGCCCCCAGATTGTGCTCTGTAAAGCAGGACATTGCACCCTCTACATATTTTGATCTTAAAATCTTGATGAGGGTGTATCATAGAGAAGAAAGTTGATAAGGTAATATTTCAGAAGCCACATTAATCAAATATTTATAAACTAAAATATAACTCCTTAGAATATCATAGAGCTATTTCACACAAATAGAACATTGGTAAATTTTTTAAACACTCGCACCATTCTGAACTGCAAATTTAATAGGAACACCTGAGTGACAGCTGGCTTTCATGAACAGAAATTTAGCTTGGAGAGAAGAAGTGATCAAGAGGCTGGCCTATTTTGGGGAATGGCTGGCTGGCTGGGCACAAGGGATTCACAGGCATGGAAAGCATGTAACTCTCAGACAGTCATAAGGGAAGCTCGCAGGGTATCAGGCTTGCTACTGTGACCACTGATCCATCTCTTTCCTTATAAACATTTTCACAGCAGCCAAGAGCTGCTGCTGTGCTTTCTCTACCTTGCTCAGAGTGCAATTCTGAATTAAACCCTGTTGGTGGAATACAGCCTCTTAAAATTTACTCTTTATCCAGTATTTATCAAATATCTGTTGCCCGAGACCCACTTTTCTGTATATCCCTTCACAGTCTGCTGTGGTAAATGTATTATTATCTTACTGATAGTATTTTTTCCTTCTTTCTTCCCTTCTTAGTTTGACTTCCTATCTGTTCACGATGCCTTGCCTGAGACGAGATCTTGGCTCAGGTTACATAGACCTGATGAGGACTTGGTCCTGGAAGGTGTCTGTCCTGCAGGTAGATATAACCTGGTTGCCCTTGGACGGGCTCACCTCTACAGAAAGCAATCAGACTCTTAGGGTGCAAACCGCTTTTCTCTCCTCTCTTTGGTTTCTGGGGCTTGCAGCCTGCTTTGTGACCTGCAGGGATATACTGCAGAGATGGCAACACAGCTCTTTAAAGGGGGAGATGTAGCCTGATACACAAGAAGCCTGCAAGTTAGAGTGCTTGAATTGTCTTCCCGGGTTTGCTTCTGACTTGCTGGGAGATGTTGGGCTCAGTCTGTTCCCCAGTTCTTATAGCTGCATTAGTATTGTAATATGTGCTGATGTCTTTAATAAAGTGAGTTTTATGAATGTCAGAATGATGATTATTTGGCTCAGACTCATTCTTCTGAAATGCTTACTCACATGAAAGATTTTTTTTCTTTTCAGAGGTTTGAAAGAAAATTTGGCTAGATTGTTCCTTTCAAGTGAAGCAATCTCACATTTGCCATGGTTGGATGCAAAGTTGTTCAGCACTAGCTTGCCATTCATGTTCTCAAAGAACTTCAAAAGGGATGCTTTGATGTATTTTATGGACTCCTTCCAGCTGCTGTATAGCTCATAGTGTCTGTGCTTCTGTAGCAAATCGTGACTTGTGGGATTTTTACTATTTTACTGACTGCCCGAGGAAGTATTCTGAGGGGTGCCTTTTGAACAGCACACAGGAGCTGGATATCAAGATTACAGTCATAAATGGAATATTTACATCAGCAGCAAAACATACCATGCTCCTGAAAAGAGATAACCGCTTCTAAAGTCTACAATTCCCTATAGCTCCGTAGATTTCTGCAAAGGGAAGTGACAGTGTGTGGCATTTTGCTTGCTTCTGACTTAATTTTCCCCTGTTTCTCAGATCCCAAAGGGGTTTGTTGAAATCCCTCAACAGTCCCACTGGCTCTGCATGTCCCATGGCACAGCTGTTATCCTCCCCAGGTGGTAACCGGGCTATTAAAACTCCTCTCCATGGGAGCAAATGGGTAGTGCTGGAAGGGGCCCAAGAAGGCTTAGGAACCATTTTGCACGGTGAGAAAGCCTGATGCAGCCTGGCAGTTGCTGTGTCCCCGCGAGACGGTGCGCTGCTGTCTGCAAGAGGGATGCCGGCAGTGTCCTAGCAAAGCCCTGCGTCTCTCCAGGGGCTGTGTGTGGAGTGATCTGTGTCGTCACTGCAGGATCCCCGACCTGGGGATTTGCTCCAGGATCTCCTGGCTGTGGGGTAACCTAAGGATAAACACGAACCTGTGAGCTGCACACGGCTGACTCACTGCTGCACCAGTCCTGCGCTGCGGCCAGGCAGAGGGTACCACAGCTCAGCGTGCAGATGGGGTTAGGTCTTAGGATTTGTAGCTAATGGCTAGGTTTTAATCTTTATTTTGAACTTATGCCCATCTACAAAATTTCCTGACATGCTGGGGTCAAGACCAAAGCTGGTAACTGCCAGGGGGTGACTGGTGCTTTATCACAAGGGTGAGGGTTGCCTGTCCTGGCTGCAGGCCTTTCTTCATGACTGAGCCAAGACTGCGAAGCTAATTGTGCAGGAACTAAGGACCGTCGCTACCCTGACCATCACATACTCTGATGTTAAAAGCCATTGCTTTGACCGGCTCAAACACAAATATTTTAAAAGAAAACATGCATCAGACCAAACTAAAAATCCCATCAGAACTGAATGTTCCTCGTGGTCCAGACTTCTACGTCTGGGGCAAAGCTGAGAAGCTAAACAGTGTGTGACTGATTTTTAAGTCCATCGCTTAATGCACTCTGGGTCTGTTGTTCAGATGCTATGATGAGGAACATGTTATAAGAGCTGACACGGAACAGAACGAGTATGAAAAAAGTCAGACATCATGTTGAATTTGCGATTCAGATTGAAGTGCATTAATAATAAATTGAAAACATGTATTATATATGGAGGTTCCTATTGAAACATTTCTTGAGGGCAGATGAATTTTAGTGGCATAGCAGAATGATAATAGTTTTAGAGGAAATGTAGATTACTGTCATTTCTCTTGCAAATTGTGTTGAGAAAAAATTATGAACAATGACAGGGCTTACACAGGGTATGTCATGGGGAACTCAACCTACTGCTAAGCTCTGCATTTCCACCTCCAGCCTCAGAATCAGATCTTACCAATCTCTTTGGTGAAGGAAGAATAAAAAATATGCTGTGGGCTATAGGTCCAAAAATCACCAGGCATATGTCCAATGACGTTAAAGGAAAAACTGTTGATGCTGGAATTAAAGACCTCTAACTGAAGGCACATTGTTCCCAGAAATCCAATCCACTCATCTTATAAAAAATACATGAAGTAGTGGAGGCTTTCTGGATACTCATTTTTGAGCTTAACCTTAAGGATGATGGGTTGCAAGTGGTATCCAGAGGGATTTCTTCAGATCTCCTCTCCTCCGTTACAAGGCAGGGAGAGGTAGACAAGGGGTGCAGTCACAGCAGCACATTCTCTGATTCCCTCAGAGCCTGCAGATCTCCCTTTGCCCCAAGCCTTCCATGCAACCCTTTTCTTGTTGTATTGGGCTTGTGTGGCATGGTACTGGTAGTGGAGGGGTTACAGGAGTGGCTTCTGTGAAAAGCTGCCAGAAACTTCCCCCGAGTCTGACGGAGCCAATGCCAGCTGGCTCCAAGCTGCACCTGCCACGGAATAAGGCCGAGCCAATCACGGGTGTTAGTAACACCTCTGTGATTGCATATTTACATATGGGAGAAGACAGGAAGAAAAAAGAAGTTCTTGCTCAGAAGTAATTGTGGCCAGAGAAGAGCGGGGTGAGAATATGAGAGAGAAACAACTGCCCAGACACCAAGGTCAGTGAATAAGGACTCCTCTCCCTGAGGAGGAAGCAGTGGCAGAAACAACCTGTGATGAATTGACTGTAGCCCCATTCTCACCGCGTTCCTGTGCTGCTGCAGTGGAGGACATGGAGAATCAGAAACAAACTTAAGCCCAGGAAGTAGGAGAGAGGTCAGGGAAAGGTGTTTTTAGGATTTGTTTTGCTTATTATCCTGCTCTGATTTTGAATAGTAATAAATTGAACTAATTTCCCCAAGTCAAGTCTTTTTTCCCATTACAGTAATCAGTGAGTAATGTCTCCCTGTCCTTATCTCAACTCATGAGTCTTTCATTATATTTTCTCTCCCCTGTCCAGCTGTGGAGGGCAGTGATAGAGCAGCTTTGGTGGGCACCAGGCATTTAGCCCATATCAACCCACCACACCTGTACAGAGTACAGAGATGTTTTTAATGAGCTCTGGAAATAGGAGAAATGGTAGCAGGCAACATTTGGTGCTCAAGGCGGAAAAGGGAGATCTGCTTATGCTGGAGGGCAAGTACTGCTAAATGCTTGGTTAACTTTAAAATCTCCTTCTGAGCATAAAATCTCTTTGCTCCTCCCCAGACCCTGTAATGCAGCTCAGGAGCATGCCAAGTGGCCCTAGGGGCTCTGGGTAGCAGAGTTGCTCCTTACAGAGATAAAGGTGCCTGCTTGCCCCATGAGAGGTGTAGTAGAGATCCTCTCCCTGCAGAGACTAGAGCAGCTTTGTAGTTCTGAACCCAAACTCTGGTTCTTGTCTTTCCACATACAGACCTTTCTGCTGAGACAGTGCTGGAGGACCCTCAAGAATTGTGTTTGACCTTGTAACCTCCCTTCTGCCAAGTGTGAATACTTCATGCTGGCAGGGCATTCCTTTCCTGCTTCCTGCCTGAGCCATGTTGGGGGCTTTGGGCCCTTAGAAATGATTGGAATGCCTGCCCACCATTCAGTGCTTTCTACTTCCCTAATCTAGGTCAGAGAGTGGCAAAGGCCAAGGAAATGGCAGCTTCCACATCACTCAGAGAGTCCTGTGATGTACTGAGCATGGGGAGCATCACCAGCCTCAAAAAAGACACCCTCATTCAACTAAGTAGTTTCCTCCCTCAGCTGCTGTTGTTGCTAGGATAAGAATTTCACTCCCTTGTTTTTGGACATTTCTCCCCTGTTTTAGTGTTTCTGGCTATTTTCACTTGGCTTTCACTTTGGATCTGAAAAGTTTGGGCAGGAAGAATGCTTTCCCAATTACAAGGGTCCATTTTTGTTTTCAGAAATGCTACCCTTATGCAGGAGCTGGATGCAGGAGAAGAGGCAGGATGGTGCATCCTCCTCCCCTTTTGGTGCTCTGTTTAGCTGGAAGTTTGACCTGACTTTGCCCTCACTTGGATTCCTGCATTGATTACAGGGGGAAATAGCACGTATGCCAATAACACACTCTGCTTTCATGGTCATCCATTTCCAGGCCTTCTACTGCTAACAAATAGTAAGAGCAGCCAGGGAAGAAAATGTTGCTTCCAAATTAAGGGAAGTAAATGACTTAGCTGAAAAACAAAACAGAAAACTTGCTAACCATTGCAGAGTTTATCAGGAAAGAAGCCCTCAACACAGAGGTGGGAGAGACCATCAGCATCAACAGCTCAGGCTCTCCCTCAGCCCTGGATGTCCAACTGCAGTGACACAAGTCCCAGTTCCTCTATTCAATACTCTACCACGGAGCTAAGTCTTCATGTCAGGATGGGCAGAAAGGGTGATATGGGTCCCATGCTGCATTTCCTTCAGTATTTCAAACAAAGACTTAGGCACAGGTGTGGGTAGTAGCATCCTGACCCAGGAACAGGGGATGGAAAGAAGCCACGCGAACTTAGTGATTGTGGAACAGGAAAAAATCCGGCCTCCTACACACACTATGAGGATTTTCATCTTTTAATTTGAAAAAGAAAAGGTGGGAGGTAAGAGTAGTAGGATTGAAAAGCAGACTTTTATAGCTCAGCAGAACACACAGACCTCTTAAACTAAGACACCAAGAGAGAGAGTATCTGAGAAGAAAATGTGGAGACTTTGTGAGTGAAGTCCTAGCAAGGTATTGGCACAGCTTCTAATAGCTTCTAACAGGCCCTACTAACCTTTGGAAGAAATATTTGCAAGAAGCCTGAAATTTATTTTAAAATAAAGCAGCCGTATTTGATTGTTAATTGGCAGAAGAGTAGAATATATTAAGCAAAGTCCAAGTACGTGTCTCGGTAAAGATAACAGAGCAGTGAGAGTTAGACAAGGCAGCAGAAAGCTGGGTTTCATGTGACATTTGCATATGAGTGGGGTGCTGGGACTCCCACGCTGGTTGATTTAGAACTAGTCAGCAGTTAGTGGAGCCTAGAGAATGATTCAGTTATCTCCAAAGAAAACACAAGGCGTGATTCAGATGTCATTTACAATGCCTTTGAGGAACCTAGACATCTCCACTGGGCTGTCATATATGTCACAGGATCTACAAGGGACCTCAGGTCACCTGCAGTGACTGCTGGAGGCAAAGCAGATACCCAAGGGCATCTCAGATGGCACCAGAAGGCTAAGTTGAAGCAGTTAAATCCGTTTGAAAAACTATCTTGCAGCCTAGGCTCCGCTGTTTGTCTTTTCTTCACTGGCTATATTGGGAAATAAGATAAATTGGCACCCAGCTAACATGTAGATACCTGCATTTATGTATACAGAGCTGAATCTTGCCAGAAAAGCCAGAAAATCGGTGCCAGCCAGTTAAGCTGTTTCATTAAGCATGGCAATGGGCTGTGTGAAGATTATGGGCAGATACAGTGCCTCAGGTGAGAGGTCTGGCTTCCAGACAAGGGGTCATAATTTGTAACATTGCTAACTCTGTTTTTCAGGTTTGGATAACCAGATCTCAAATGCTCAGGAAGCTTGGGTCAGCCTCGAGCTGTTCAGTTACACAGCCCAAGTAACTTACGCCTTAATTTGCTATATCTGTGAAATCAGAGATATTGGTTCGGGTCTTCTTGGTAAATTGCTTTAGGGTATAATGAGCAAAACTTTTATGTAAACTTCAGAGGGAAAAGAAAGATATAATAGCAGTTGGTGCTGTATCAAATGAAAACTTACAGAAAATCAGCAAAAAATTGGTCATCTACCCTTTTGTGAAACCACTGAGTCCTCAGCTTCACTATTTTCCAGATGTCAGCATGGAGACACCTTAGACAACAACTTTTGTAGCCTGTTGATTTAGGGAGCCACAAACTAATGCCGTTCGAATTTCTTTACAAGTGGAAAAAGTTGGACTTAAAATTGGGCCTCTTACTAGATCTACAGTTTCTAATTTTACACTGAGAGTATTGGGGCAACTTAAAGAAGCAAAGACACAGAAAAGCCTCATTTTTTCATGTCTAGATGGGCAGCCCTCACTCATCTGGGTGCTTTTAGGCAGAAGACAGACTGTAATGGTAAACAGTCCATGTTAAAATTTTGTTATTAAGGAGGAGTGTCACACATTATTTCTTTGGTGAGTCATGACAAGGCGGCATGTTTTGAAAGAAAAGTCGTGATATCTGGTGGAAAACAAATTAGATGAACTTTCCAAAGCTTACACCTTTCAAGAAAGAATCATGAATAAAAAACAAAATAGGCAAAACTAGGCTTAATAAAATGCATCGCTTCTAACTTAACTGAAAAATTCAGCAAATTTTATTCTATAGCCGACAGCAATTATTGTTTTGCAAGCACACATCATAGAGGGTGCCTTTGGGGAGGTCACAAACAGTATTTCAGGAGATTTCAGGAGGTTGTTTATCAATCAAGCTTATCTGCCCAGCGAAATTGTGAAATTCCAGTTGGGACAATTTGTTGTCTTGCACCAAACTCCACCTGTGTGCCCAGTTTTCAACCAGGTACCATTATCACGAGCTCTTTTAGCGTGGAGAGAAGCCAAGCCACCGCCTGTCTGGGCTGAGGTTTGTAGGACGGAGCACCCATGAGACGTGGGCAAGAAGAGCCACAGTCGCTGTGATGGTCACTGCACAGGAGAACTGCCCTGGCCAGAAGGGCTGCTCTGCCCTGGCTGGGGGTCTGCAGGGCCTTCTCACACCCTTCTTCACATTGTAGACACGGCATGGACAAAGATCTTCACTTTTGCTTCCGTATTCACACTCCCTTTTGCACAACATATATTGACGACAGTCTTGTTATCCAGCTGCTGACCTTTTTGCCATGTTTGCTGAACACATACATAAGCTGTAGCAATTTATCTGGAAGAGGAAATCCCAAGTTTGCTAGGGTGAAAAGAAGCATTTACAGGGGCTAAAGAGAAGGTGGGGAGGGAGTTGGGAGTTGAGGGTGTTTCTTGAATAGCCTATACTTGCAACCTACTGAAAATACACGAGTTTGGGGAATGTACTAAGCCAAGTCTCAATTGGAGTGTCTACAAAATAAATCTTCCCCTTCGTTGCTCTTCAGACATTCCTCATGCTTATGAGGTCACAGCAAAAACATTTGTGACAAGATGGAATATGACAGATTACTTCTGTGGTTTACCAAAATTTCAAGTCATGCTGTGAAACGATGACTCTGCATTTTAACCCCAGGCAGAAACTTAGGCAGTTTCTCCCGATTAAGTTCTCGAAATATGACAGTGTTACAGACCTGTTCTTCTATATGACAGGACATAAGAGAGTTTGCAATTCTTATTTTGAACTTGTACAACTAATTTTTGTATTACTTTTCGTCTTACTGTTAAACTACTTGTTATAACCAACCATTCATTTTACATGTCCTCATTCCCTTAATAAATTTTATTTAGCCTGGATATAAAATCAAAATACTAGTAGTACATAGGTAATAATAGTGTTCTCACAGTAATGAAGTTCAAATAATTATAGCCATTTTTCAGTCCATGTATTTTCGTCAGCCTCTAAAGTTACATTTTATTGCTATCTATTAGAGAAAGAGCTTCCCATTATTGAAGGACATAATTATATTCAATTTTAGCAAAATTTAACTGTGAATTTTCAAAGGCCACCATATATGTTCCTTTGAGAAAAAAAAAACAAACAAAAAGAAACAAATGAACAAAACCAAACCAAACCCAAAACAAGTCATCAAGCTTAAACATTCAAAATGAAGCAAGTAAACCAATCCATAATCGTGAATTAAATAATACTAGAACGAGAACGGCCACTTATTGAGATGTTCTTTAGAGGCAAGGGAGAGACATAGGCACTGCCTGTGGCAATTCATGCCGTCCCTAAGATAAGAATTGTAGCTAAATGGGGTGACTTGCTTTCAGATGTCATGTTATTGAATTTAAAGAACAGAAATGCGTATCTTAAACCAGATGTCTGACTTTTAGATGGTGACAGCTAGGTGTCCGACCTTATCAACCATCATTACAGTTAATTACATTCATGGAAAACACTTCACAACTGTCAGACACTGACTGCTTATGGCAGCGGTGCTGAAGACATGCAGGTAATGGCAAAGAGTTTCTCATGCCCACTATATGCAACTGTTTGGATGTCAATCAGTCTCTGTTGATGAGCTCTTCGTGCCTTTTGGTGTCTCGTTTTCAGCTTTTACATAGAGTTTTATTAGAGTAAAAAGTCACTTGTCCTGATGCACTGGGAAATCAGTCTTACCTAGCTGACTGAAAATGAGATAAATGCCTAAAGATGTGTAAAATGTTTTCAAGGAAACTTTTTTTGAATCATCCAGTCAATGGCTGTTTGGAACTAGAAGAGAAAGATGTTCTTCTGATTGCAGAAGCAGCTTTCTTGTCCAGCACTGAAGTGCATCTTGGAACAGTGGCACTGCTCAGCACAGATTCAGATGCTAAAATTTCCACTGCTTTCTTTATCAGCATTCAGAGATGCAGACTTGTTTATTACCACATAGTTATGATGGTACACTACAGAGTATTAAATTGGAATCTCATTAACTGGAGGATCATATGTAACCACATTATTTTCAGAAATGAGCTGCCTTCTGAATATTGTTTTCTATATCCTTCCTCAGCCTAACGACGGGGAGGTCAGCATCAGGATAAACAAACCATATGCAAATTCTGGTATCCTGCTTTTATTTCTGTGCATGCTTTCATGCTTCTCTTTGGGCTTACAACTGCATCAACACGGCAAGGGGAAGAGGTGCTTACCGAGCCTGGCACACTGTAGCTGCTTGTTCCAGTCCCCCTGATGGCACTTATTGTGCCTGCAGTGCAGTGTGTGGCCATGCAAGCACTTGTCAATCATTTCTGTGAAGTCTGGTGGCCTGACCTGGCCTCTGAGATGTCTGACTTTGCTAAAGTAGTGATCACATATCTTTTCTACTGCTTACTGTCCTGTTGGAATAAAAAATATGGTAGAGAGGAGTAATGACACCTTAAGTCATTGCTGCCCATTGCTACATGAAGGAATGTCTAACTGGGTTTAACTTAGCCAAATATTCAGAGTTCATTGAACAGAATCCAAACCATTTTAATGATGTCTTAAAAATGAGGACTTAAAAATAATAAATGCACTAATACTTCCCTATTAAGCACCTGTGGATTTTCCAGGTTTTCTTTGGAGCTAGCAAGGGTAGGTATTAAACAGAGATTCTGTTTCTTCTATGATTTCAGAAGTAGGAGTTACCAGAAAACACCCAAAATATTAAGACATTGTACTACACTGCAACAAAGAGAGAAGGTCTCTATATTTATCCATGTGTTTCAGTTAATAAGTAGTTATTGATGACATAACAGATTTTTTTTAAACTGAGCTGAAGTGTGTTTTCTTACAAGACGAGTCTGGATGACTGAAATAAAGCATTTTCTCACACCTTTTTTATGCCAGTCAGGAAAATTCAGCAGGGATGTATGTATTTTTCCCAAAGTTCATTAAGTTCTAGCATGATCTGCAAATATTTATCTGTCGGTTGCATGTTTTTTATCAAAGATGCTTCTGAAGGATGCTTTGGTGAGATTTGTATTTTCTTCAAGGAGATCTAAAATCTTGAGATTGTGGAAGAACAATTCTTGGTAAGTCCATCTTTCTCAAAAAGAGATTTTAACAGTTTGTCTCACATTGTGTATTCGTTCAAAGTGCAAAAGTGTCACTGCCCCAGTGCTCAGCTTCCATCTTCTTTCTCTCTCCTGGAACCCAGGTATCCAACCAGAATGCTCTCCAACAAGTTAGCTGTCCTTACAGCCAACATCAAAATTAATTGTAGCAACATAAAAGGTTTCTGATATGTCTCATCTATCAGAAACAAGATGAGTGACAACCACAGCAGTAGTCACTAGAGGAATTGCTCCAAAAGCCATCATCACTGAATCTGTTTTAAGCTCACATATATATACATAAAGTATTGAGTCATGATATTTAAATTACTGTTCTTACTATGTTCATAACTGAATATCCTTTCTTATAAATACAAATTCCTTTCTTACTCCTTGAACTCAAAACACTTCTGTAGTGGCTGTATTGCCACATGAGAGAAGATTTTCGCTGGGTTGTACAAAGGCATCTTCATAGGGTAGATCTTGGCAGTGGTGTAAAAGACCAAGCTGTAGGCACAGAGTTTTTAAATGCAGGGCAGGCCTAGCACAAATTATTTAAATATGTTTTGGGGTTTTTTTTGAGTGACATATGGACTGATGAAACTGAGAACAGGTGAGATTTTCCTCAATCTGAGGTACCGTGAATTCCTATAGTGTTCCAGGTTTATCAGTATTCAAGCAGAGGAATAGATGGCTGTAGTGGGTTGACCCTGGCTGGATGCCGGGCACCCACCAAAACCACTCTCTCGCTCCCCTCTGGACAGGGAAGAGAAAATATAATTAAGAGTTCATGGGTTGAGATGAGGGCCAGGAGAGCTCACTCATCAAATACTGTCATGGGCAAAACAGGTTTGAATTAGAGATATAAATTGAATTTATTGCTAACAAAGTCAGAGCAGGATAATGAGAAGTAAAATAAACCCTTCAAAATACCTTTCCCCACCCCTCCCTCTTTCCCAGCTCTACCTCCTCCTCCAGAAGCACAGGGAGACAGGGAATGGGGGTTATGATCAGTTCATTACCTGTTGTTTTTCCTGCTGCTCAGGCTGGGGAGTTGTTCCCTTGTTCCACTGTGGGGTACCTCCCACAGAAGACAGTTCTCCATGAACGGCTGCAACAGGAGTCCATCCCATGGGCAGCAGTCCTCCCCAGACTGCAGCAGCATGGGTCATTCTTCCATGGGGTGCAGTCCGGCAAGGACAGGCTGCTCCAGCTGAGGATCCTCTCTCCATGGGCCTCCCACAGGGTGACAGCTTCCTCTCAGGCATCCACCTGCTCTGGTGTGAGTCTCCTCCAGGGGTCACAGGTGGCTCTCTGCATCCTCATGGTCCTCCATGGGCTGCAGGGGCACAACTGCATCACCATGGGCTGCACCATGGGCTGCAGAGGAATCCCAATTCCAGTGCCTGGGGCACCTCCTGTCCCTCCTTCTGCACTGACCTTGGTGTCTGCAGGGTTGTTCCTCTCACATGTTCTCACTCTGCCCTTCTCTGGCCACAACCACAACTGCGCATTAATTTTTCCCTTTCTTCTTAAATCTGTTACCACAAAGGTGTTATCACCATTTCTAATTGGTCCAGCAACGACCAGTGGCACATCTGTCTTTGGATCTGCCAGGGGGTTGGCTCTGCTGGACACAGAGGAAACTTCTGGTAGCTGCTCAAAGAAGCCACCTCGGCAGCCCACATGCTACCAAAACTTGGCCAGCAAAGCCAATACAATGGCTGTGGATATTATTGTAATACTAATCTTAATGTCCTAAAACAAGTTTAAAGGGTTAATCCATAGAATTCATCCATTTGAGGAAAATAATAAACTAACATGTCCTTCCTGAGGGTGACTGAAAGCCAAGACTCTTAACACAAGGCTGATGTCTAGTGTTCACATACAGCAATCAAATTCAGTTAATTGCGACTATTCTGAAAGGATTTTTCAATTTTAGTCTACATATTTTGATCTCATCGGGTCATGAGTCATGATTTTCTGTTATGGTGCTGTATTTGTTCAACTATTTTCCTTTCACCCTTGGCTCATGTGTATGACAAGCTGGAAATGTGCATTCCACAGTGAGTGACAGCACTCGTCTTAATGGATGGAAATTGACTGCGGGCCATCCTTGCAAAACAGCACATATGAACACTCCTGCATTTTTGAGGAATAAAACACTCTCTAGTATTGAAACAAATGGCAAAAGCAGCCCTTAAAGTAAAGCCACAGCCTGTAGGGCTTCTGAATGCAAAAGCTTGTTTTGGATCATAGGTGATGAGCTGAACTGAGGAAGGAGCAACTTAATCAGATCATCCCACTTTTTTTTTCTCTTGATCAGACTGTATTTTCAAATCTTTTTCTGAAGATTGAACCCTAGATTATTCAAGGGTGGTATAGTCCTCAGAAAGTGGATCAGAGAGAGCTTTCCATTTGGATTAATCTTGGACTATGTTGACAGACTTTTGCCCAAAAATCTTTGTGGTAAGTTGTCTACAGAAATTCTTGAACTGTCCCAAACCATCCACAGGGCAGGAAAATAGACCTGCAGGGTGCCTGATGTTTTAAATAAGCAGTAAAAGTGAATGGGTCATTTCCAGTACTTTTTTTTTTTTAAAAATCTTTGTGGTTTTCCCCCTTCAAAGCAAGAATATTCTGCTTATATAATAGGGGATGTAAGTGTTCAGCCAGTCCACAAATGCATATCTGGTTTGGTGCTGGGAGAGGGGTCATGGCTTTGGCTGGAGAACCTCCAGAATGGTCTACATGGCTGTCTTGGTCAGAATGTTTTAACCAAAGTAAAGCCTCGCAAATTCCAAAGTGTAGATTCAGACACCATAGGTGCTCTAATCAGCGGAAGGCTGTACTTACTGTAACCAGCAGTGTTGTCAGACTCTAACTATGCTGAGGGTAAATACTTCAAAATAGAAACATTCCTCATGGTAAAATAAGGCATTTCAACACATTAACCAAACCTTGCTTTGCTATTCAGCAACCTGGCCATTAGCAATAAAGAATCATATCATTAAATTAGATCTGGCATGCATCTTTTGATATTTTGCAGCATGGTCAGAAATACTTCTCCTTTCCAAAAAGAGAACAGTGAACAAAATTACATCACCTCTATACAGGCAGACCATATTAAGCATTATATTTCTTCAGGTAGTAACAGCAAGATAGGAATTCACTCTTTTTTTTGACTATACAAGGCGATCCTAGTGTAACTGGGGAAAATATTTCCTTTTGACACAGAATGGAATGAAATTATTTTGATTTAATGAAGAAATGTCATTTAATTGCTGGATCTAGGATTTTTCCCTCTATCGTGTTAGATATGTTGTTCTGAATGTAATTAATTCTAACTGAAATAAAGTGCTTTGATTTGAAATGTTGTTAATTGAACTTACCAGCTAACTAAGCTTTTAAAACCAAATAAAATAACCCATAAATTAAACAATAACTGACATGGAAGTCGTTGGTATCGCTCATTAGAATTCTACTGCCAAAAATCTTTGGTTGGTTAATTTTAAGTGTTTTTAAGTAGATAAAATGCAATGCAAAAAAATTGTGATGTCTCATTGAAGCTAATGTTATTAAAAACTTTAGGTTTAGTACTTTTGCTGAAAGGAAGGAGGCAATCAAGTACAGCTGGAGTGTTTGAAGCAGGCTGTTGGGACCAGTTTACAAACCCAAGCTGCATTGCCAAGGAAGAGGTAGTTTAAATTTGTGTATGTGACTTGTCTACATTTCTAAATGCTCATGAATCTATTTGAATTACAAGTTTCTTCCTATGATCCAATACAAAAAATCCCTTAGTTGATGCATGCAGTAATTATTTGCAGTGCTAGAACAGAGTTAAAAGTGCAAGAAGAAGGCTGTTGTGAAGGATTTATGACTTTTTTCTGTCTTCAGTGAGTGAATTAAATCCAGTCTGTGGTGTCAACTTCCCTTAAAGATGGACAGGACTGTGAATGAGTATTAATGAAGCACCAGCTGTGATGGATGCACTCAACCCCTTAACCAAACCAGCCGTAGTTTGGTACAAGCTCCAAAGGAGGTAAAGCCACGTTCTGCAGCTGGGCCAAGAATCTCTCTAGGAAACTCACAAAGAAGTGGAGTAACACAGTGAGCATTGAAGCTTTTCCATCTCTGGTCTCTGTGTGAATTGTTCTAGCTTGATTTTAATTTGATTTTCATTTGTATGTTTCTTCCATGTAGCAGGCAATAGAGTGAACCTTGCCATCAGAATTTCTTAAATCGTGCTTTTGCAACATGATCTTAAAACCTTTTGCTAATCTCCTTGCCAGTGGTTCTTTAAGTGATCTAGATCACTCGCCTGGTACAATTTGGCATAGTCAGCAGGATCCTAAATCAAGACTCATGACACCAGCAGACATGGGCAATATAAATGAAGATGAGAAGGAAAATTCAAATTTGCATGGCAGATCAATGCAACACTGCATGTAACTTCTACACTGTAGTTCCTGCTCCTGGAAATTAGGGTCACCATCTAACAAGCTCCAATAGTAATTGTTCTGGAGAACTTCAGAGGGAAGCTGTTTGATTCCAGTCATATTTTCTAACTCTGAATGAAGTGCTTTCTTCTCCCAGGAGTAGCAAACATCAGAACAGATTAAAAGTTTCTTTTGATGTTCCTGTTCTTCTGCAAGCAATATGGAAAATGATGGTGTTTTTCTTTGAGACCTCAGGCTGAGGCAGCAGCACCAGGGAGGCAGTGGACCAGAGCCCAGACTGGTAAGCCAGAACTGTAGTCGTACTGTAAACCAGGGCCCCACTTCTCCTTTCTATTTCAAACCTGTGCCATAATATTTAATGCCCCTGTCAAAATGATTAACTCCTTCAAATAGTCATACCTGCCCCCCCAGCTCTCTTCCATGGAAGTCTGGAGGCTTTTCAGTCAAACAATTCTTTTTTTTTTTTTTTTTTTTTNATAAAATGTTAAGGAAAAGGTTATTTTTAATTCCCAAAAATAGCACTCTTGTTATTATGAAATAAGATGGGATTTGGACAAAGCTATTTAGTTGTCAGTTGTTTGTCATTCCAGGGTTGTTCAAGTGTTGGATGAAGTTTTTGCAACAGAAGGTCTTGTGTGCAAGTGGAGGGAGAGGGCAGATATGTTGTGCTGATATTCTGTGGAGATTATGTGCAGAAGGTAAAAATCAAAATCTAATTACAAGTGCTGGATGGAAAACAACTTCCCACTTTTATAAAATGAAGAAATCAATGCTTTGAATTCTTTTTACCTTACATTTTCATAGAATCACACGATGGTTAGGGCTGGAAGAAGCCCCTGGAGGTCATTGTGTCCAATACTCTGCTCAAGCAGGGCCAACAAAAGCCAGTTGCCCAGGACCGCCTCCAGAAGCCTTTTGAATATCTCCAAGGTTGCAGACTCCACAATCTCTGGGCAAGCTGTGCCAGCGCTCTGTTATCCTCACAGTAAAAACAGTTTTTCCTGATATTTAGAGGGAACCTCCTGTGTTCCAGTTTGTGCTCATTGTCTCTTGTCCTGTCACTGGGCACCCTCCCTTCAGGTATTTATATACATTGATAAGCCCCCTGAGCTTTATCTTCTCCAGGCTTAATAGACCCAGCTCTGTCAGCCCTTCCTCATAGGAGAGATGCTTCAGCCATTGTCTTCGTAGCTCGTTACTGGGCTCTCTGCAGTAGGTCCATGTTTCTTGTGTACTGAGGAGCCAGGAACTGGACCGAGCACTCTGGGTTTGGCCTCACCAGTGCTGTGGAGAAGGGAACAATCACCTCCCTCATCCTGCTAGCAGCACTTCTGCTAATGAAGCCCAGGGCACTTAATCACCTTTTCAGAAACAGCACGCTGCTGACTCATGTTCAACCCGGTGTCCACCATGACCCCCAGGTCCTTTACTGCAAAGCTGCTTTTCACCTGGTGAAGTGATAAGAAGCACATTTTGCAGAAACCTAAATACTTCCTTAGCAAAAAGACTTGGCTGGCTTATATTATTTCAGAGGAACATGCTAACAGTCCACTATTGTCTGCTCTCAGTGATAGTGCCCTCCTGGAAAGAAAACCTTGCAGATGTCTGTGACAGCAGGGCAGAGTGCCATGAAGAGCTGATTCAGGTCTCTGTGCAATACCTTCCCATGAAAATATCAATAACAAAAAGTTTTCATACTGATTAATTGTTACAGCCTTTTCCTACTGAGCGAGGGTTTCCCCTGGCATGTTCTTTGCTCAGTAGCAGCCCTTAGATCAGGCTGAACACAGGTTTGCTTTTCCTTTTAGCTCATGACGGCTTTAAGTATAATTTCCTTTCTTAGCACAACCTCCGTGCTTTTTCACTAACTGGCATAATCTCACTTTTGCTATATCTCATGGTTACACTCTGTGTAACTCATAGAATGAGTGCTATTTTGCTTTTTTTTGCTATTCCTTTGAAGATGATAGAATTACCACTGCCCTTTAAAGGTACCATGGACATCTTTTTGTAAATTATTAGGTATATTTAAGCCTGCCATCATCGTGATAACCTGCTTGTATTAGTCAAAAAAGAAAAGGAAATAAAAGCTTTTTTTGCAGTTGTTACTCAACTGACACCCAGCACTCAGAACCTCCTCCTGACTGTATCTCCTCTTACCAGTCCTTCAGAGTACGGGGTTTCTTCATTATGCTTTCAACGTCTAAACCGGTTTGTGTTGTTGGCATCTAACAAACAGGATCAACACCCACATATTTAAATATATTTTACAGCTTGGCCTGTGTTTCCAGGATATGCATCTAAATTCTTACATGGTATCTATACTACAAAATTCTTTTCAAAGGGGGGCAATCATTGCTGCCCATCCTTCTGCAACACTGGTAGGCTGTTCTGCCTGCCTGATCACTTACTATTGAAATATATAGTGTTTGCATCCATCAAAGAAGTAAAAGCCTTACGTAAGAACGAAAAAGCCATTCAGTGAGAACCAAAAAGAAGAAGAAAAGCTGAAAGATTTAAGAAAGAACACATAACAGCGTGGAGGTTCAAAGGAAAAATACTGGATCCTGTGCTTCATCTTCTAACAAGAGCTACAATTTTTGCCACCTTATTTAAAATGTATTTTGGAAAAAGCCTTTGAAAACATTGTTTTAAGCTGCTTGGGTATGTTTTTCAAACATGCAGAGAATTTCTAAGTCCTTTTGCTCAAGCATCAGGCTTATGTGCAAAATAATCCCCCCAAACACATCTCTCTTGGAGGCGAAATTCATGTGTTTCTTGCCTTGCCCCCAAACAAATGCTTTTGCATGAGTCATTTATTGTGGAACTATTAACCCTCATTGAAATGCACATCTAAACTGACACTTAACCCTGATTTTTTTTAGCAGCACATGAGGGTGTGGGTGATACTTATTTGGATAGCACCTTGCAGCCTGGAGGCTTTAAAAGTGTTTTATTTACATAATGTCTCATTTATTTTGTAAGAATTACACTCTCCCCATCACTGCTGTGATCTTCTTTGGCATAGAAAATATCCAACAGCTGTTTATCAGCCTACAGAAATGCTGTGTAATAAGAAGTAAAAAGAGATTGTGCATCTCACTGAAACCATGGAGTGAGTCAAGAAGGAGCACCATCAGGAGAAAAGAAGGAAAAAGCAGTCTTCACTGGTCTTCCAACTTTCATTTGTACAGTCCTGCAGGTCGCTGGTAGACAGAGAATCGGATGGGAAAAAAAGCATTCACAATGTTTCCACCCATGATTTGTACGGCCCTGCTGGTCACCGGCAGGCCCAGTGACTAAGGCACAGGAACCATCCTGGGCACTGTGTAGGGAGCAGTATTTTACATAACCCGAAAAAACAAACGCATAAGCCAAGATTTTGAGAAGTGACACATTCTTTGGCTGCGGAATAGAAGGTATTTTTAAATGGAGTGCAGCCTGTGGGTTTTTCTCAGAAGCAGATACCTATGAGGGAACGAACACTAATTTCACCACTGCGTGCAAACCAGTAACAACCACGGGAGAATCCAAGGAATAAATTGTGGGAGATAAATTGCACAAACCTTCAGAAATTTCGCACCTGCTGAAGTAGTTTTCATTTTTTTTATTGTTTAAAATAGATTAGTATTCTTCTTCACCTTTGATTAGTATAACAGCACAGGAGAAACATCAAAACTTTATTAGTTGGAGTGGCTGGGTGATCTTAGAGTTTAAACATGTTAGATTACCTCATGTTTAGTGAGACAGATATTTATAGAACAATAAGAAAAAACACTGTTGGTATCTTACAGGTGGGAGAGTATTTGTGCATAGAGAAATGCAATAAAACTTGAGTTGTGAAAATTCTAGCTCTTGCTAATTATAAGAGACAGAATTTATGGAGCATAGTATTAAATCCTGGGGGGAATAACAGAAGCTTTACTAAAAGATAATACATTGTTCAAGCTACAGTGTAAGTAAACACATTGAAAACCAATTCATGGGAACTTGCCTTGACATACAGAAAAGAGTGAAAGTTAACTGGGCAGACATTGGGACGGCAGGCTTTCTTTCTTCAGAAAGAACATTTGGAAACAAGTACTTTGCCATTTATCATTATCAACTATAATTGAAATTGGGGCAACTCAACACTTTGCTCTGAAAGTGTGAAAGCTGTGTCATCAGGTATTGGGCTAACACAACAGAGGGCCTTAATGTTCACTGACAAGAAAGCTTTGGAGTATTTAACACACTCCCTCATCAAAACTCTAGGTAGGTTATTATATATGATGGTAGAATATCTATGTAGCGGGAAAAAGAGCCTCAGCCACAGATTTTGTATCTTCTTTAGTAGTGCATGCCTTGCAAAGGTCTTCCAGGTGCTTGTGTCACAGGTACACGCCAATAATTTTATTTTGGGATTCTAGCATCAGTAAGGCATGTTATGTTCAACTGATTGCAAGAGAATGATAGAATATCCAAATTCTAGAGGGCTAAATAAATTTAGCTGTTACGTATCAAGACTAGTGCTTAAGGAAAGACAGAGATGCAATTCTGGTTCTCCAGGATGAGTTTTTTGTTCAGTGGCTGCTCTCATCTATCTTTCTTGCCTGATGGCAGAGACTTGCAGGAGGACATGATGGCTTGCTGTGAGCCTACAGCCTGAAGAATACCATCTCTTTAGCTGGCTTTCTAATTTTTTTCCTACTAAATCCTTTTCTTCTTCACCTATCAGACTCTTCTGTTAATAACAACATTCAGATGAACTACAAAGACTGCTATGGAACAAGAGGTGCACATTAATTTCAGCATACGGTCTTGAAATTTAAGGATGAGATATCTGAAGAAGAGGTGTTTAGTTGTGTCAGTCACCAAGATCCCCTCTACAGACAAGGGAAAGAGTTCATCCTTCAGGAGGGTGATGACATCCATCTAAAACCAGGTGTTTAAAGTGTTTAAATTGCCTTTCAAGGTACCTGACTCTCCTCCATCAACTGTAGAGGAGATCAGATGACAAGCTTTCACCATATGTCTGGGCTTTTGATGGCTAAAAATAAGATAATTCCCCAGATGAAATGAGACCATTCCCATATTTGGAGTCCAGAACTGCTCTTGATATGTTCTCTCCTGATGAGAGGGAGAGTTTGGATAATTAGCTGTGCTGAGGCAAGGGATTCAGCTCAACCAATACTGAAGAAAGATGTGACCTCTGTGGTTACTTCATTTCGAGAAACAGAGAGCTCCAAAGGAAGAGATGAACGCTTCAGAAAGATGGGGTGGATTGTTCCGTGAAGATGTTATCTTCATCATAAAGAAAAACATCTTTTGTAGTAAAACTTCTAAATGGTGAAAGTTAAGTGAGCCGAATCTCATCAATACGACAGCTCAGATTGAAACGAGTCACTGTACTGGGTGTTAGTGTCAAAGGAGGGGTGGGGCTGGAGGGGGTGCCTCTGTGAGAAGAGATCAGGGGCTACACAGCCCATCCCAGCTTTCTCCAACACACCTTCTGGCAAAACACAGCCAAGCTGTCGGTTCCTCTGGAAAAACACGTCTAAGAAAGGGCAGAACACCGCAGGGAGAGGAGGAGGGAACAAAAATTGTGAGAAAAAGCAGAGGGAACACAAAACGTCATATGAGCAGGAGGAGGAGGAGATGCTCCAGGTGCCAGAGCAGATATCCCTTGCAGCCCATGAAGAATCCACACTGCAGCAAAGGAAAAATATGAGAAGGAGGGAACAGCAGAGAGCCACTGTTGTGTACTGACCAAAATAACCTAGCCCTGTGCTGCTTGCAACAACAGAGAGGAGGGTGGACAGAACCTAAGTCTGAGAAAAGGAGAAAGAAAAGTGTTTTTTAAATGTTTGCATTTTTGTTTTCCACGACTAGAATTAGCAATTAATGTTTTGGGGTTTGGTTTTTTAGTGGGTTTTTTTGGAACATTTCAGTTAATTTTCCCAAAGTTGAGTCTGTTTTGACAGTAACTGGTAAGTGAACTCTGTCTTTTAACTGATGAGCTTTTTTGCTCCTTCTCTTCTTATTTTCTCCCCCACATCACCAAGGGGGTGGAGTGAGCAAGCATCTGGTGGGTGCCTGTGTGTTAGCCAAGGATAACCCACCAAAGGAACATTTACCCTTTATTATTATAAATTAACTTCATGTGCTTTTTCTAGGGGAAAAAAAAAGACTCCAAGTATACAACGTTGCTTTGAAAAGTAGAGTAAAATTCCGTATGTGGTACCTAATATATGGGAGAGAGCGCTGAAATTCAGATAATGACAACATTTCCTTTTCCCAGATATTTCATGAGGGAAGATTAGAATAGTCTATGAGAAGGTGAAACAGCTTCGGCAATATCAAAATATTTCCAGATGTATGTGCAGAATATGTGAAAACCTATGCTAATGTATGCACAAACTCAAGTGGCTGTCAGATTTGCATTGTAAGATGAATAATTGAATTGGGAATCTATTTTACATTCAAAATTCTAGTTTTCTGATTTTTCGCTTGCTCTGAAGTAGCAGAAGAGCAACAACCTTTTCAAAAAGTGTAATAAATCAACTGGATTTTTTGGTTTTGATTTGGGGAGACAAAACATTTCATTTCCGATTTCACCTTTTCAAGAAAGTATGATTATAATAATTTTTACTTTAAAACAGCTTTTCGAAAATGTAAAACGAGGCTTTTCTATATCACTGCATCTTTTTTCCTAAAGGAAAGACTGCCAGTACTGACATATATTAAAAACATGTCATGGTGGGCGTGTATACTACTTAACCAGCAAAAAAGATTCTGATTAAAATGTTCTGACTGACAGACCATTTATCTCAGGCCATCCTTTTAATCCTCTTTGCCACCGAGGGCAAAGCAGGTTTTCTGTTCAGAAACAGATGCAGTAGCCTTCTTGGTTGATGTTACAGCAGTCACCTCCTCTGCAGTCACGATGGTTACATGGCAAAAGCAGTGTTCATCCTTGGTGCTTGCTCTTCAGCTGTGTCTATTCCACTTTCTGTCAGGACTCCCACCATACTGGCAGGGCTGCATTCCTTGTGAGCTTCCTTATCCTTTTCTCACTGGGAATGAGTAAAACCCCTCATGCTGCCTTTCTCTTAAGTGTTAACCCTGGTATGTTTTGAGAACAGGAACACCTTGCAGAGAGCATTCACTGATCGCTGTCAGGTGCAAAGGAGGTATTTAGTGCGCTGGACTGGAGCTTAATAATGCAGTCTTGCAGGTGCTATGAAAACATAATATTCAAAACCTGGGGTTCTTTAGGTTTGGTTGCAGCTGGGTACTCCTGGGAGCAGAAAGTAGTTTTGTAGGCATTAGGACAGAGTAAAAATGGTCGTAACCATCTGAATAGGATACACAGTGTGATTGCACAAGACCCAGCTCAACAACCTGCTGTAAAGGTAAATCAACCTGAAGTCAAGGGGCTTTTAAAACAAGATTTTTGGTGGCTCTTTTACGTTTCTGCCATGGCTTTTCATTCCTTATTTTGGGGAAGGACCAACACAGCTATTCCGAAGTGCCTCAGCAAACATATGGTGCGTGTGCTGTTTCCATCATTAGCCAGCCAGGCGACAGGGAATGGAGCGCTTGCTTGAAAATATTGTGGGAATGGGATTCCTGGTACTTGGAGTGCAGGCGTCTATGACTGAGACTGTGGATATGCCTCCTTGCCAGCTAATATCTGGACAGAGCCAGAAATAAGGCTGAAGTATAATTTTGACACACATCACCTGTTGATTCTCTTTGTCATTGTGGTTACATTTCCTCTCGTTAGAGACTCCTCTTCACAGAAACAAGCATTCATACCGGGCTTTTCCAACAGAGATGCTGGTATTACAGAGCTGACATGCTGTGTGCACGCCGACAACTTGTTGACAAAAAGAGAGAGAAACGTAATTTAATACAGATGTTTTAGTGCAAAAAGTATCAGCAACACTTCAGCCTTCTTCTTTCAGTCCTGTCAATCAAACATATCCTCTCCACCAGATAAGTTAACATGCCCTGGAGGAATGCCTGTTTTTGACAGGCATCCAGAACATGGTGTGATTTTTTTTTTTTTTCTTTTTTTTTATTCTCTGTTCCTTTGGCCTATTCATACGTGTGTTTGTTCAGCCCTGCTCATTCACTCTAGTGATGAATTCAGATGAAGTTTTGGCCACAACCTCAGTGCTTTACAATCTTTGTGTGTAAATGAGTAATTTTAGCTGCACAGCAGATCACTATGTACATCTGAAATCAGATTTAAGTGTGAACATGTCAGATAGGCATATTGGCATTTCTGAAAGTTTGATCTCAAACCATTAGTTTATAGACCCTTTTAAAAAATTCATTTATACTGTAAGAGATGTGGTCTTCACAGCAAATTCTGACCTCACCCCTACCTTTTCCATTTCCCCTTCTTCTTGATAACAAACCTTGTCTATTTGTACTTATTTCACCTCCTGTCTTCTGCAAAACATCCCATTTAAAGTTGTAAATGAATCTGCCCTCGAATAGATGTTAAGACTTCAATGTCCTGAACAGGAAACTGATGTGGGAATGCACATTATGTGGACCAACAGCAGTTCAGCTTTTTTTCACCAAACTTTTGTTACTTCCATATAGTTAACTTTTATTATCCATTCATATATTTTTAAAAATAGGAAAAAATATGTCTGGAGACTACCTGATGATGTTGTGACTTTCTATCCGGTGAGATTTCTCTAACACTAATATCTGAATTCAATATAGCAAATCCTGACTAGGCCACCTGTCAGCAGGTAAATAACATATTTATGAGACTTGCAATCCAATTTCTAATTTATAATATTTTTCAAAAAAGGAACTGGCAAAAGGAGTCAGCTATGTTTTGACCTTGCTTATACTGTAATGTAACTATAGGGAATGTTTGTAACTATAGGGAATTTGAGATCATCCTGATGAGCAGGAAGATTTATTATCTCTTCACTGAGAATTCTTAGGCTGAGTTCTCTCTGCCAATAAACCTTGATATTCATCTTGCCTAATTCTTTGTGAATTTAATGCAGAAAATTCTTAAGGCAAAAAAGATAGTTTGACTCACTGTAAGTTTATAATGAGTGATACAGGATGAAGTAATTCAAAGGGGGAAGAAACCATTCTGTTCTATGCTGGTTTTCATGGATTCCATGACAAAGGAGTGAAGTAGCATGGTGGGCCCAGGATAGGTGCATGGTTTTGGCAAGGGCCAATGAAGTTTTCATTCTGCTTCAGACAGAGCTGTCCTGATGTGAAACTTTATTTTTCAGCAATGTGTTTCAGCATGAACAGCAGTGCTAAAAATATAGCCACTGTTAAAAATACAGCCACTGTTGTGTGCAGAAGCCTTGTGTCATGGTTTGACACTGGCCCAACGCCAGGCATCCACGAGAGTCACTTGCTCACCCTCCCCTGCCACAGCTGGGCAGAGGAGAGAGGGAAAACAAAGTTAACGTTCGTTAACTTCGTAAGTGAGATAAGGACCGGGAGAAAACACTTTAAGGGCAAAACAGGCTCAACTTAAAAGTTACAAAGTGAATTTAATGCTAACGGAATCAGAGGAGGATAATGAGAAGTAAAATAAACCCTTAAAAACCCTTTTCCCACCAGCCCCTCCCTCCCTCCCTCTCACCGACAGCACAGGGAGAC